>ML677365.1:21942515-22094325 GCA_007922305.1 Dermatemys mawii | reverse complement strand
CAGGGCAGGGGTGTTCGGTTTTGTGCCATGAGAAAGTTGGCAACCCTAGTTAGAGCTTTGCTTTTAACATAAAAAGTGGTATAAAATACTAAATATTCTGGAAAATCAGGCCCTATGTGTCTCTATTGTGCTCCCATAATTAGTGGACACTTATTACAATTTTTGCTATAATCTCTTTGCCCGTTCCCCATCTGTAAAATGGGAATAATATCACCGCCTGGTTTCACAGAATGTTGTAAAAATAAATTCACTAATGCTTTTAAAGCACTTGTATACCATAGTGAAATCACCGTAGAAATGCCCAGAAGGAAATTAAGGTATTCCAGACAGGGTTTGAATGGTGTGTGGTAAAAAAAGGCCAAAGCCCTCGTGTTTAATAAAGAGGGTAAAAGGATGAAAAGAAACTACCCGTTCATTGAATGAAAGTGAAAAATAGTACATGATCATAAATGCATAGGCACATGAGGGCCAAATTAAGGTTATGTGGGCAATGTTAATACTGGCATTTCCTAACTTTTGATTGCTGAAATCTGCAAACTTCACATTCTTTAAACATAGGTTTGTTTTTGAGAGGGGTGTGTGTGTGTGTGTAGCTGAACTTTGTGTAGTGTTAAAGAGAGCCTAGAGAACCATTCTAGCAAGCCACCTCCCATGTATCCATACGAGGATGACATTTATCACTTAAGAGAGTACTAGGAGAGGGTCAGTGCGTAGGCTGGCAACCTGCCCAATCCAGGGAAAATACTCTACATTCTCGAAGCCTTAGCCAGGACCCCAGCAGAATAGACTACACGATGTGACTAGGAGCATACCCTAATAGGGCTGCACACTGCTCATTTACAGAGGATCAGTAAAGTATACCTAATGTCACCCTAGCTTGCTTTGAGCCATGCTGCCATGCACTACTGAGATGGCTCCTGGCTCATAACCGTGTCCAGCACTACTTTGTTCCGCTTTTAAGGATAAGTCTTAAGTTTCAAAATATATGACATTTTACCCTCCATCTCCTTTGTTGTGGAATAGCCCAATTAATGATCACATAATAAAATATGCTTGTCTTTTTATATTTACAAACCTTGGCTTATTGTCATGATAAAGAGTATTCTCACACCTGAGAACTGATAATATAATTCTTATCTGCCACTACATTATGCTTTCCTAGAGCAAAAGTATTTCAGAAAAGCCATAGTCCTTCCTTTTCCTAAGTCTTTGTACAACATGTTGCCATGAAATATAGCTGTGTACTGACTATACAGCTCACCTTTTCTGTGTTTATATCAAAAGGGGATTTTTAGACACTAGACATTTGTGTATAGCTCAAGCGTTGCTAGCAAGTCCTTACAGGACATTTTTATTACTCTCCATAAACTGTTTTATTTTCTTCATGTGATTATTTATTTCAGATTCTTTATTAAAAGTTCAAGGATAAGATTTTTATTAATGGTTTTTGGGAAAAAAATGTTCTTCCCCCTTCAAAATATGGGGAAAATATGTCATTAGAGAATAATTAATCTAAACGTGACTGTTTTCAATAGCTCAAGAGTAATTTGCCGTGATTCACTATTACAATGCTAAATAATGTAATGAGATTGAAAATGCCTTTAAGTGCAAGTTAAAAATGGAAACAAAAGAATCTCTAAGCTGTCAAATGAACTAATATCTCTTTAGTTAATATGGCTTTAGTAATTTCCAAACTAGTGAATTCCTATGTGTTGGATATCTACTCCTGAGGAAAGTAAGCAATTATTAGTGGTATTGGCAGAGGAAAGCAATAGTGCTTGGCTATTTTCCTCACATTGCTCTGTTATATTATGGTTTTATAATATCACAAATATCCCCTTGGGGCTAGAAAGAGACTTCCACATTTACTGTCAATTAAGACATTTGAACCCAGGTTTCCGCTGGGAACAGAATGATCCATTAACTCCATAGCTTCCAAAAATAATGCATCACCTACCAGATCTCTCTCAAGTCGAAATTCAAAGCAGTTTTTTTAAAAAGTGTATTCAATGACAGTTCTCCTCAAGTGTTAAAGAAGTAGTTTTCCCTTTTTGAATGTGCCTCCATGTCTTTCTTTTGGAACCATATTAAAAATTAAAAGCAAACTTTGTTGCCCAAAGTTATGCATCTTGACTCCTTGCCATAGCACAGGGGGAGATATTTTTTGTCCCCAGTTCCTGTTTTTGCTACTTGATGTGGAACCACTCTCCAAACTTAATATCTTTGCATGCCTACCAGTGGGAGTTACGGTTAGCAACTGTGATTTGGCATTGTGGTGTGTCATAGGTTCATTCACCAGAGCTGTGCCTTCTGCTGGCCTTCCTGGGGGCGAGCTCTTACAGCTGGTGTGCCCTCTCCTGAACCCTTTCCCACTGCCTTCTCTGCCTGCAGACCACCTCAGTCCAGGAACCACAGTTCTCCTTTTGTTCATGACTCGGCCCTCCAGCCATGTCACTCTCTGTGTTTTCACCCCTTCTGGGGTAGGCAGAGTAGCTATCTCAGTTTGGCCTGGCTGCCGCTCCATCATAATGGGGTTGTGTTGGAGGCAGTTGGGCCAAATTTCAGTGAAGGTGTGTGCGTGTGTGTGGGGGGTCAATTTCCATACTGCACAGGATCTCAAAATTCCACTGGTTCTCCATTCACTTCAGGCCAGACTTCAAAGTCCTGGTCCTAATGTACAAGGCATTAGAGGTGAGATTTCAAGTCTTCAACACCCAACACCAGGGCCAGGTATGCAACAGTGCTCAGTTCCCACTGAGACAACAAAATAAGTGGTTAGATTCCCAGAAGAGCTCACCATGGCGAGCTCTTGAAAGACTGATCATTGGTGTTAAAACAGGAGCTGCGAGGTGCTGAGCATTTCTGAAAATCTGGCCCTTATTTAGGTGCCTATACAGTAGCTGAGCTCTCTTGAAAATCTGCCTCCCATTGTGAGTGCTGAGCACACGGAAATCTGGTCTGAACTCTTTAGAAGATCTTCTTTAAATGGACTGGAACTCAGGAGAACCATTACCACAGCTTCTTTACTAGCCAATTTCCAAATTTTCCAAACCGCCCTCCCCTCTCCAACCATTTTTCTTTTAATCCTAAAACCAAAAATTAATTCAAAAAAATAAATTGGAAATCCATTATCATCTGTTCAACCGATTTGTAGCCTGGGAAAGGTGTTCCCACTCTGAGCTAGAAATGGAAATGTTTGTGCCTATAAATTACTGCTTGTAGCATAATGTTATATAATCAAACTCCTCCTCATTGTAATCGAAACCCTTTCTGCCTTGATATATATGTTGGAACGTCAATACTTATTTAGTTGATACTTTAATTCTAAAACTGTACAAACCAAATGGAAACTGCCCCCACAATTTTCCATTAACATCTGCAAATGAATGATCACAATGAGAGATCAACCCACACTCCTAATTCTATGTAAGATAGTTCTTATTCTAGGTAAAAATGTGTATTTGAAAATGGCATGTGTATCAACTTTCCTTCACACATGCCTGCATATTTATTCTTGCTCTAATTTTTCAGTTTTGATATGCTTATCTGGGAAGCACAGTTTTAAATATTTAGCTGTGATATGTGATGGATCTGCTAAGCAAGGGGCCACATCATCCCCCACTCCATAGCACATCCACTTCTTTCTGGCCAGGTAGCGGGCAAGGTCCTGAACTAGGAAGGGCCTGTCTTTGTGGAGATGGTGGTCACATGGCTAGCCAGGAGCTGTAGAGAAGCTGGTGCATCACAAACAGGTAGCTGGAGAGAACCTGAACTCAGAGCAGAATCCCCAGGAACTATCCCCTGGAACTGTGTGTGAAACAAGCTGTGACTGCCAGACTTTCCAGTTGGGCACAGGTCTGCGTCTGACTTACAGGGGAGCAGCACTGACTGAGCAGGGATCCAGTGTAGAGGGGCCTCAGTGAGAGATACTAACTGAGCCTGGCCTGGAAACCTTTAGACTTCTTTTTGCCTGGTGCTCTGGAGAGGGCATCCCAAACACTAGTCTTGAAGAGCCCTGACTCTTGATTAGACTGCCCCAGGGACCCAAACAGAAACCGCTATAAGCCTCTGTACCTACGCTATTTGCAATCTTTCCTTCTCCTGCCAACCCTAGTGAAATATCATTTCATTTAGCCGTGTGTCTGTGTAGTTATTGGGATCCACAAGGGCTGGCACCTACAAGGTCTAGCTGCTGAAACTACGTTAGTGCCTATCTTCCAATTGTCATACACCTGCCATGCTACTGACACCCTAAGGGTTTGGTGTATCTCAGCCACTGCCGAAGATTAACTCATACTATTAGTACATTACAGAGGCATTCTGAACAATATTCATTGACTAGCTTCTGCTGTAACTTGAGGTTACTTCAGTATGCAATATCTGGGCTGCTGGTGGGAGGACACACAGGCACATTAATATAACATAATAATAATCAGTACAAAACTTCAGTGAGAAATCTCCTTTAGAATTTGATCCAAAATCCACTGAAGTCAATGGGAATCTTTCCATTGACCTCAGTGGGCTTTGGATCAGACACTGTTTTCCTATAGGACTAATTTTTTGCCATGATATGCATATCTTCTTTTGAAGCCAGTGGCAGTGGTGTGCACATATCTGAGGTGAGCATATATCTTAGACTTTCTTTCTTTCTTTCTGTTGCATACTGTTCTGTCTTATCTTTCTGTTGTGGGTCTTTTTTTGGGGGGCAGGGGCTGTTTCTCACTCTTTCTTCCTCATACTTACTCTTAACAGTAAATCCTATCTTTTTTTCTCCCATTTAGCGTCTAGCTTATTGCCCCTTTTTATTTTTCTCCTGTAAAATTGCATAATGCAGATAATTTCTCCCTTTGAAACTGGATGATATTGTTGCTGTCCCCAAGCTCACCAGTCCTCTCTGTAACTGTCAAAAGATGGCCTTAAAGTTAATGACTCAGGCACAGCAGGACCCCAAAACGTTGCTAACAGTAATTTTCTGTCTTAATTCCAAACCATGTTGGAAGATATTGTCTGATATTATCCAGTTCAATTTGGGAGATTGATTTATGGGGTGAGCAGGTCACGTCATGCCTCAGTAATCAAGAGTAGCTAATCCTTAGTGAGATTTAATGGACCATATAAGGTAGGATTAGGGTATTTTTTTTTCTAGGCACTGGAAGAAACAGTGGAATTATCTATTGCATAACTACAGGTCTTCCAACAGGATGATAAAGCCAAAGAGAATACTACTTTAAAGTTTATTCCTATATATATATACTGATGGATGGAATCAAAGTCTATAATTGACCTCAAACAATTACATTGATAAAATGAAACTTTGAGCTGAAAAATATTTTTATATAGCTACTAAAGGTGGTCCTATTTACCATGGTCTATATTATAATTGGACTACACGCCTGTGCAAGGTGGCAAGAAGAATTCCCCTGAAGCCCCAGATCTTGTCCAGTTGCATAGCAATGTTTGCTTGCCCCCCTCTGCCCACCCACACCAGAACAGGGCGTGGAGCTTTGATTTTGCTGGACCAGTGTAGGCTAGCCACAAATTATGGTGTTGACTGGTGTGTGTTGTCTTCCTGCTTGTGATGACTGTTGTATTACAATTACAACCTGTTCTTTCTTTATGAGCAACAGAAAGAAACAGGAAGGAATTGTGCCTCTGAAGATGATCTCTGAGGTACACCACCACACAAGGTTACTCTTAGGTGGTCTAGTTTGCACACCAGCTGTTGCCTAAAATCACAATCTAGCACTAAGAACTACATGGTAAAGTACAGTAAAAAACATGTACTTATGTTACTTAAGATCTATTTTAGATATTTCATCCTTGTGTATGTTAATGTTAATGAGAATTACACATTCATAAGGAAAGGAGAACAGACACTGCTTAATTCTTAGGTCTGGTCTTGTCGTACTCTCTGAAATCTCTGGCATAGTCTCTGGATCACATCTTGAGAGGTGCTAAGCACCTATAAAGCCCCCTGAAGTCAATGGAAGTCACGGATGCCCAGTACCTTTTCTGACTTTACCTGAATTGGCAGAAATTATCATTTAAGGTCATGTGATATATGGAAAAAATTAGAATGAATGAGGTGTTTATTGTATAGAACCAGATCCCATATGGTTTTTTAATAGTCAAAAATTAGCTGTCAGTACATATAAAGGCACCTAAAAATTCCTTTGCATGTTTGCTATATTTCCTAAGGCATCCATGGTCTTAATTTAAAGTCTCTTTTTTGGCTCTCTCATACTGTATTATGGATAGCCAAATGATGTCATCCTCATGGCCATATAATTTTTGAGTTACGGTTAGCATATTGCAACTCTGCAAGACTTTATAATTAAAGCTTTTTGTCTATTAAATGGTATACATAATGCAGTTTCCTTCCCAATCAGATACATGCATATTTTAATCTTTACTATACATTTTTATCATGCTCCAGGATTGGATTGATTATAATTCCAGCATACTGTATTGTTTATACTTTACCACTGCCCTGTACATTGTTTGCATGTATTATATTCTTCCTTTCACATTTTCTTTTTCCAGGGGAAATGCCACAGTCCTAAGGTAAGTACAGCTACTATCTTCCTGCACATTATTAAGGGCTATATAGTTGTCCCCCATAGTTCATCAGAAGTGAAATACTACTCAGTGGTGCAAGTAGAAATCATTTCTTACTGGTATTGCACTCATGGGAGGGACACAAGTTGGGGCACGGGACCCTCCATGTGACTCCTACCCATCCCACCCCCAGCCTGGGGGCCTGCCTTCTGCCAAGTGAAGGGAAATCTGTTCTCGCTGTGAAAGATAATGTTTGGAGTCACATGGGCAAGTTACATGTCCATCATGTTAGTACATTCACAGGAAAAATCCATTAAGTGCAGACAGGTGTTTTCCAGGGTCCATTGTGAGCTGAGTTTAAGTGTGTTAACATATATATTGTGCTGTTAAAGCCAAAAAAAGAATGAATGCACTTCATAGCTGCATTCTGCTCCTTTAAGGAGCAGAGTGCAGTCCACCCCCGCTCCAGAGGAGGGGTGGGACTGGCTAGCCCTAAGTCTTTCTGGTACCCCACACCCACTAAAAATCTCTTGCCAGTACTATGTACTGGAGGGTACCACCCTACTCGCACTAGTCAACATGAGGATTGAGGAGATTAGAACCTTGTCCTGCAGTTTCTGAAGCAGCTGATGTTCCCACAGCTCGGTCAGGAAGCTATGCAGGCTTAGCTCCAAGGAGCACTGTGGAGATTAAGCAGTGCAGGTAGTACCATCCAAAGGGGGCAGAGTGACAGCACCCTGCAGCCTGCTGATTGGCCCCCACTTACTATTTAACCCAGGAAAGTGCCCTAGAACATTGTTTTAGGCAGCTATGCAGGTTTCTGTCTTGCTGCACTGCCTCACTTCAGATTGCATAGCTACCCTGATTCTCTGCCTCTGACCATGGCCTGACGTTCATTCTTGCTTTGTGGCACCAGCCCAATTGCTGCTCCTGATCCTTGCTCTGTAATCCTGGCCTAACTCTGATCCTGACTGATTTCTGCTCTTGCTGCCCTCTCTACCTCCCAGACTTTTGCCCTATGGCCTCATTCCTGTCCCTGTTTTTCATTAACTGCCCCGACCTCATTTGAGCCCTGGGCTCAGTGGCTCTTCCCCTTAGGTTGAGGGAAGGGCCTTTAGATGTAGGCAGGCTTGCACCCAGCTGCCCATTAGGAACTCAATAGGTACTCTGATCTCTGCTTGTCAATCATCACTTCATGGCCACTCCATGACACCAGTCCTGCAGTAACCACAAGGCAAGACTGCCTATGTCCTGCTCTCTTACAGAAAGGAAGGCAAAATCTGTCCATAGATCCTCCTGTCCAATGTCTGTCGGGCAGCAGAGCAGGCAGCATTGAATGGGTCTTTATAGTGCCAGAGTCTGCCACCCTTGCTCATCCTACTTACAGATCCACAGAAGAAACTTTAGATCTGTTGGACTATCCATTCTTTGATAACTAGCTCATTGAGGAGGAGTGTGTATCATCTCTGTGCCTGGACAATACCTCACATGTTGTGGGTGCTACCAAAATACAAATCACAAGTAATAATAATCTTCCTGTAAATGCAGCTGTGTTCCCTGCAGTACACTTTCTAGTGACTTGTCTAGTCTGCTGTTACGTATGGAATTTCCAAAAGTATCATTTAGGAGACTACTGGGAGGCAGTGTGGCCTGGGGAGACTAAGGAAACCAGAGTTCTAATCCCAGCTATGCCAATGGCCTGCTGGGACCTTGGGTACTTCATTTCCAGCTGTAAAATGGAGATGATCTCTTTTGTGTAGCACTTTGAGATCTTCTGAGAAATTGCTATATACGAACTAGATATTATTATCACAGCTGCTAGTTCTCTCTGGTAGAAGCTTTTTCTGGTTAGAACGTAAGAATGGCTGTACCAGCTCAGACCAAAGGACCCCCAGCCCAGTATCCTGTCCACTAACAGTGGCCAATGCCAGGTGCCCCGGAGTGAGTCAACCCAACAGATAATGATCAAGAGATTAATGATCAATGATCTCTTTCCTGCCATCTATCACCATCTTCTGACAAACAGAGGCCAGAGACACCACTCGTTACCCATCCTGGCTAATAGCCATTAATGGACTTAACTTCTATGAATTTATCCAGTTCTCTTTTAAACCCTGTTATATTCCTAGCCTTCACAACCTCCTCAGGCAAGGAGTTCCACAGGTTGACTGTGGGCTGTGTGAAGAACTTTCTTTTATTTGTTTTAAAACTGCTGCCCGTTAATTTCATTTAGTGGCCCCTAGTTTTTATATTTATAGGAGCAAGTAAATAACTTCTTATTCACCTTCGCCACACCATTCATAATTTTATATACCTCTACCATATCCCCCTTTAGTCTCTTCTTTTCGAAGCTGAAAAGTCCTAGCCTCTTTAATCTCTCTTCATATGGGACCTGTCCCATCCCCTAATCATTTAAGTTGCCCTTCTCTGAACCATTTCTAATGCCAGTATATCCTTTATGAGATAGGAGACCACATATGTATGCAGTATTCAAGGTCGCACGTGGATTTATATAAGGACAATAAGATATTCTCCATCTTGTTCTCTATTCCTTTTTTAATGATTCCTAACATCTTGTTTGCTTTTTTGACTGCTGCTGCACACTGCAAGGATGTCTTTAGAGAACGATCCACAATGACTCCAAGATCTTTTTCCTGACTAGTTATAGCTAAATTCGCCCCCATCATATTGTATGTATAGTTGGGGTTATTTTTTCCAATGTGCATTACTTTACATTTATCCATATTACATTTCATTTGCCATTTTGTTGCCCAATCACTTAGTTGTGTGAGATCTCTTTGAAGTTCTTCACAGTCTACTTTGGTCTTAACTATCTTGAGCAGTTTAGTATTGTCTGCAAACTTTGCCACCTCACTGTTTACCCCATCCTCCAAATCACTGATGAATAAGTTGAATAGGATTGGTTCTAGGACTGACTCTTGGAGAACACTACTAATTACCCCCTCCATTCTGAAAAATTACCATTTGTTACTCCCCTTTGTTTCCCGTCTTTTAACCAGTTCTCAGTCCATGAAAGGATCTTCCCTCTTATCCCATGAGAACATAATGTACAGAAGAACCTTTGGTGAGGGACCGCGTCAAAGGCTTTCTGGAAATCTAAGTACACTATGTCCACTGGATCCCACTTATCCACATGTTTGTTGACCTCTTCAAATAACTTTAATAAAATACGATTTCACTTTACAGAAACTATGCTGACTTTTGCCCAACAATTTATGTTCTTCTGTTTGCCTGACAATTTTATTCTTTACTATTTTTTCAACTAATTTGCCTGATATGGGCATTAGACTTACCAGTCTGTAATTGCCAGGGTCATCTCTAGAGCCCTTTTTAAATATTGGCGTTACATTAGCTATCTTCCAGTCATTGGGTACAGAAGCTGATTTAAAGGACAGATTACAAACCCTAGTTAATGGTTCCACAATTTCACACTTGAGTTCTTTCAGAACTCTTGGGTGAATGCATCTGGTCCCGGTGACTTGTTACTGTTAAGTTTATCAATTAGTTCCAAAACCTCCTCCAGCGACACTTCTATCTGTGATAATTCCTCAGATTTACAAAAGACAGCTCAGGTTTGGGAATCTCCCTAACATCCTCAGCCATGAAGACTGAAGCAAAGAATTCATTTAGTTTCTCCGCAATGACTTTATCCTCTTTAAGTGCTCTTTTTGTATCTCTATCAGCCAGGGGCCCCACTGGCTGTTTAGCAGGCTTCCTGCTTCTGATGTAGTTAAAAAACATTTTGTTATTACCTTCTGAGTTTTTGGCTAGCTGTTCTTCAAACTCCTTTTTGGCTTTTCTTGTTACATTTTTACACTTAATTTGGCAGTGTTTATGCTCCTTTCTAGATACCTCACTAGGATTTGACTTCCACTTTTAAAAAGATGCCTTTTTATCTCTCACTGCTTCTTTTACATGGTTGTTGAGTCACAGTGACTCTTTTTTAGTTCTTTGACTGTGTTTTTTAATTTGGAGTATACATTTAAGTTGAGCCTCTTTTACGGTGTCTTTGAAAAGAGTCCATGCAATTTGCAGGGATTTCATTTTAGTCACTGTACCTTTCCATTTCTGTTTAACTAACTCCCTCATTTTTGCATAGTTCCCCTTTCTGAAATTAAATGCCACAGTGTAGGATTCTTGATATGTTCTTTCCACCACAGGAATGTTAAATGTTATTACATTATGATCACTATTTATTAAATCTCAATTTTCTCTTTTTAAATCTCATCCCATTTCTAGTTATCCCATTAAACACAGTATATAATTTCTGTCCGTCTATTGTCAGCCTTCAAATATTTGTAGCTGTGCACTCAGATGCTATAAAGAGGAAACCACATAAGCACATAAATTGATTATGTCCCCCTTAGTCATATAACAAAGCTGTATGTGTATTTCTTCTTCAATCTATTCTCATAACTCAATTTATTCAATCCCTGATCACTCTTTTTCTGCTCCTCTCTGAACCTCCCTCCAATTTGTCTGCATATTTCTTAAGGTTATATTAGAGGAGTGATTTTATGAGAGCAGTTTATCAACCTTTTTGATATCAGGGACTGGCTTGCTGCCTTTCTACACTGTGTCAGGGAGCTCTCATGGATCGGTCATTGAGAAACACTGCAGTTTATAAATTGTGTCTATTCTTTTCTGATCTGTGACATGTGGTCTTTGCAGAGGATGTTTTTAGCTATTTCATGTTGCAAATTCATGTCTAGTTTGATAGTCAATATCAACGTTAGAGCTCATTCAGCATTATTTATCATGTTGAGGACTACTCATGCAGGGCTCTTACTGTGTATAAATATCACTAACCTCTGACACGCATGACCGAGATAACTTTGTTTAGTGGTGAAGCACAGGACTAGAAGTCAGAGATACATAGGTGCTATTCCTTGATCTTTTTCAGATTTGCCAAGTGTGCTTGAGCAAGTCACCTCATCTCTCCATTTCTCTAGCTCACATGGGCATTGCAGTTTAATACATTAATCTTTGTAAGTGCTTTGAGCATACAGTGGATTTAAGTACTGTGTAAATGTTGAAGTTCCTTTTTCTTGTCAGGCGCAGATAAAAAAAAACTTTTTAAAACATGGGAGAAATATATGCAAATGAAGATAGATGTCATCCTAAAATGTGTACATTGTGATGGGTCATCGGAGAGATACTTTACATACTTCAGCGATTATCAGTATCTACCTACTCTGAGCTTCAATAACCAAAGATTTTTTTAAAATTGTTATATATGGTTATTAAAAGTGGGAAATATGGTAACAAAATATTTTCACTGATTTGACCTTATGTAACCCATACATGATTCTGCTTAATTCTACAACTCAGGAGTTATGTGACTTTCTCTAATTTATCTTTCTAGATATCGTATGCATTTAATAATGCAGAAACCATTTTCCCTGCTACATTATGGCCTCTGATGTTAATATCAATTATGCTAGAGATCTAAGCCATTATCCAAATCAATAACATGTTACTTAATCATGTTTCTTCTGCTAGTATATTCTGTTTTTCTTTGCCAGACTCTAGGATTTATATGCGCCTGTTCAATAGAAGATGAACATTTCTTTTAAGGAAATTGTTCTGATTTTGCTTTATGGTGTAACTTTACATGGGGGTTGGGCTATTGCCATCGCCTACCAATTAGCACATCTGAGGGTCCCCAATAATCCCCAGGCTAGTTCTGATACTCACAGAGTGGAAGGCTGCAAAACCCAAGGTCCACTGCTAACACACACTAGAGATGTTCTGTTGTACATACAAGTAAAGTGGCCAGTGACTCCCTGAAAGCCACTTACTTCAGATTGTGGCATCTAATGTGAGCTGCTTGTGCAGTCAACTAAAGACTGCAGAATGACACAGCAGCCTTCCAACTGAAGTTTCTTTTCTCTGCGGAACTCAGTTTGGCTTTGGGCAGGGAGATCAGAGCTGCCAGAAAAGAAGGGAGCAGGGAAATAAGAACAGATAGAAAAGAGAGGAAAGAGAAAATGGACAGATGAAAGGACAAACAGCAGCAACTGTGTCAGGACATGATGCAAGGGGTGCAAGAGGAGGCCCACTTGCCAGTCCAAGCCAGGAATAGTTGCTAGTTGCATCACTTGAAAAGCTACATGAAGGTGCTCAGATAACATGTTGACTGAGTGCAATATAAGAACGTGAACAGAGCAGAAAAGCTTGGGAAACACTGTTTGATTGTTAGTCATACTCTTTTACAAGCTTGAAGATATTTACCCTGATGATTTTTGCCTCAACCATTTGGGAAAGGTTGATTTTTTTCCCCCACGTGTTTTTAATGACATTGCGACAAACATGGCTGTGTTTACATTTAGTCAGGTAGAAAAAAACCTTCCTCTCGAATGGCACCTCAACACCAATTGTATAGATTTTTTTCATTATTTTTATGTCTTTTTATTTCTATTTTGCCCTAAATATAGTGTTTACGAAAGGTCTAGCTTTATTTTATCGTATATATTTCCAAGACATCTGTCAGTGTAGTATCTACCTGTAAGCACCAATCAGGCCCCAGACTAGCAATGCTGGAGAATGAAGGCTTCTATTTATCTCCTGAAGAGGAGTGGAAGAAGTAGTGGCAGTTCTAGCTTCCCCATGCTGCCCTGCCAAGTGTCTTAGTTATATTCTGACGGGACCCATTCAAGAGAGGGAGAGAGTGGGTCAGCATCCGTGCCTACTTCATCCTTTTCCCTCAGTTGCAACTGCCAACGTGAGCACCAATTTTACTGCGTTTGGTATTGTGGCCACTTGTTTCCAAAAACCTAGACTGCTACCCCTCTTTTATTTCACATAGGACGCTAAATATGCCTTCTGTTGATAACAACATTCATTCAGTACTAATCTGGGCTGGATTTGACCCATTGCAGTTTCCTGGAGGATAGTTCTAAAAATTGAAATTTTTCACTGCTGAAATAGCAGATTGATGTGGACACGGACACACTAATATGGTGAATTGTGGAGGCTGCAACTTTATTTAAAACATTTATATAACTGGGGTAACCAGGTCAAACTCCATGGTAAGGTTATTATTTGCATGACTGTAGCAGCTAGGAACTCAAGGGTTGTTCCACTGTAGATCTCAGTGGGCCTGAGGGACTGTACATCTGGGTGTGTGTGTGAAGCTCCGCTCTAGGTCCTCTGGACTGCCAAAGATCCTTGACTGGAAGAGTCCCAGCCTACTCCCCTCCTCCAGCCAGAGGTAGGAGAGAGAAGTTGAGGGGAGCCACAAGGTGCACTAGATATTAAGGCACACTCTGTTCCCACATGCTGTGGTGCCCGGACAATCCACTGGGTCACAGGGATCTCGTTCAGTCACTGTGTAACCTCAATTGCGTGCCAAAGTTGAGACAATTGTAATTTAAACCCCTCCTGGATGCAAGATGAAAATGAAAAATCCCACAAAGCAGTTTGTTAATTTTGACATGTGGGAAAACCCGCAAACTGGTGCTCAGCCAAGCCCTCAGCATCACCAGAACAATAGCAATCAGGTTAAAGGTGAGAAGAGTGGGGCTGAAATAGGGATCCCATCATGGCTATGCTCCCTAGACCTCTAACTGTATCAACCCTTTCATGCTTCTCACCCGACCAAATGGGAGCCAATCACCCAGACCTAGCATCATCTCTGCTGTCCAGTTGCAATCGTAATGGGTGGGACAGGCCCTACAGTTCTGGCACAGATGCAGCATATGACATTCCTACCCTTCCTATGCCCTGAGCATGAGGAAGGGGAAAAAAGTAGCAACTTCCACACACCTGAAGCAAAGAGGAGGAGAAGGAAAAAGAGAGGGTCCACCTAGAACACTGTCTCAGCTGAGCTCAGTTGAGGTCTCTTTCCCTCTCCCCTCTAAAAATGTTTCCATGACTCCCAGCACCAGACAAACAAAGCTGCCATAAATACTTTGGTTCAGGAAGGTGTGATGTACCTAATTAATTGGAAGAAGTTGTGTTCTGTTAAACAAGTGTTTCACTTGAAATGAAACCACAACCTTTGTGTTAGCTGAAAAATGGGGATAATATTACTTCTCTCCATCCACAGGGATGCTATGAGGATAAACTAATTAATGAAGGACTCAGATACTCTGGCAATGAGTTCCATATAAGTTCCTAGATAAAATGTTTGGAAAGTGCTGTGGGATTCTCTTGTGAAAGGTGCTACAGAATTTCTAAAACGATTAAGAGTTTTAAGGGAAAACAAATTTTCCATCTAAAACTCTTGTCAGCTTAAGAATTTGCCCAGGCTTCTTTGTGACGACAGACCTGTTTGCTGATGTTTATAGTGTCCCAGGTAAAGGATTTGCAGCTTCTGGCAGAGAATAAATTTAGTGGCAAGAACTGCTGAACTCTTCAGAAACCAAGATCTTCACTTTGTGAATTGTCCTTAGCAATAAAATCAAGGGAAGAAAATAAACTGAAAATATGACCCTTCAGCATAATTGTCTCAACAGTTCCCATAAGACATGAACAGCTCTGAGGTAGTTTGACTGCCTCATAATTTTCAAACAGGACATTTGTTTCCTGTGGGCTGTATTGTGCCGTCAGTGTTTAGGCAGATTTCCCCACTGATTTTGAAGGGGACATCTTCTAAACAGCTGCTGGCAGGCTTTGGCTCTGTATTAAGTGAATTTGAGAGAACTTTTATATAAATCTGGATTTATTCTTAATACTATTGATTTGATGATTTGCAACAAAAAGATTCATGATACTCACAATCAGGCTGATTGTTGTGATTGCTGGCAGACTAGTTAAACACCTAACTGGGAAAAGAGTGTTGCATGTTTCAGTCAGCGTGGCTGGTCATGAGGGGCCAAGGGGACTAGGCTCTACCAATAATGCCACAGGTCTATAATATGGCTGATGTGCTCCAGGTTGCAGAGCCACCTCCTGCCTCTAGGGGCTCCTGGAGGTGTTGAGGCTGCTCCAGCTCCTAGAAGCTACAGTACATCTAGCTTTCAGTTGGGACTTTTGGCCCTGCAGATGGCTGAGGGAGGAGGCACAGAGCAGGGAATATAGGCTTTGGTCCAGTGCTCATAGAGTCAGCATATAGGACTGTCTGTACCTGTTCTCTGCAGCGTCCAGGCCCTGCAGCACAGGGCGGAGGCACAGAGCATGGATTACAGGTGTTTCAGATCATATGTGCATACTCTCTACTGCTTTCTACAAAGCAAGTAACAGGAGGGTTTATAAGATGGAAAGAAAGGGGTGTTCCTGGGCCTGCTGGTGGATGATTGGTTATGTTTGGAGCTTGGGGATGGACTTTCTGTGCTTGGAAAGTTATCTGTGTGGTGGTGGTTCTAGACCTGAATGTTGAATAAAAGGGTTAAGGGCTGAGGGTGTGGTTCTTCACTGTAGAGAGGTTAAATAATAAAATCATAGAATCATGAAATTCTCTCATCTTAGGGAGATGCAAGGGTATATGGGGGCATGTGTTTGAGCTGGTAGATATTTAATTGGAAGGATCTAAGAGGGAGTTGGGATGTTCTGGGCTGAAACTAGAGACAGGTGGGCCATCACTAGAGCTGCTTGAAAAATTGCATCCAAGAGTTTTAAAAGAGCTTGCTCGGGAGCTTGCTGGAACATAAGTATTGCTTTTCAATAAGTCTTGGAGCACTTGGGAAATTCCAGAAGACTGGAAGAAAGTTAATGTTGTGCCATTTTTAAAAAGGGTATGTGGGATGGCCCAGGTAATTATGGGCCTGTTAGCCTGATATTGATCCTGGGCAAGATAGTGAAGTGGCTGAAATGTACTGCAATGAATAACAAACTAAAGGAGGGTAATGTAAGTGATGCAAATCAACTTAGGTTTATAGAAAATAGATCTCGTCAAACTGAGATTACAAATTTGGTTGATGTCCTTTGCTTAGACTCCTGTAAGGCATTTGACTTGGTACCGCTCAACATTTTGATTAAAAACTAGAATAATATAAAATTAACATGGCACACATTAAGTGGATTAAAAACTGGCTAGCATACAGGTCTCAAAGCATAACTGTAAATGGGGAATCATCACTGAGTGGGTCTGTTTTCCAGAGGAGTCCCGCAGAGATAGGTTCTTGACCCTATACTATTTGCATCTTTATCAATGGCCTGGAAGAAAACATAAAATCATCTCTGACAAAATTTGAAGATGATTCAAGAAATGGGGGAGTGGTAAATAATGAAGAGGATGGGTCACTGCTTCAGAGCAATACAGATCTCCTGGTAAACTGGATGCAAACAAACAATATGCATTTTAATAAGGCTAATGCAAATATATACATCTGGGAACAAAGAATATAGGCAATTCTCACAGGATGAGGGACTCTATCCTAGGAAACAATGACTCTGAAAGATTTGGGGGTTGTGGTCGATAATCAGATGAACGTGAGCTCCCAGTATGATGCTGTGGTTAAAAAAGCTAATGTGATACAGGGTATCTCAAGTAGGAGAAACGATGATATTTTAATTTTGTATTTGGCACCGGTAGGAGTGGTGATGGAATACTGTGTCCAGTTCTGGTGCCCACAATTCAGAAAAGATGTTAAGAAATTGGAGAGGATTCGGAGAAGAGCCACAAAAATGATTAAGAGATTAAAAAAACTTGACTTCTAGTGATAGACGGAAGGAGCTCAATCTATTTAATTTAATGAATAGAAGCTTAAGGGGTGACTTGAGTATAGTCTATAAGTACCTACATGAGGAACAAATATTTAATAATGGGTTCTTCAGTCTACCAGAGAAATGTATAACACAATCCAACAGCTAGAAATTGACCTAGCCAAATTCAGACTGGAAATAAATTTTTAACAGTGAGAGTAATTAATCATTCCAACAACTTACCAAGGTCATGGTGGATTCTCCATCACTGCCAAAGTTTCAGTGAAGATTGGATGTATTTTAAAAGATATGCTCTAGGAATTATTTTGGGGGAAGTTCTATGGCCTGTGCTCTACAGGTCAGACTAGATCATTACAGTGGTTCCTTCTGGCCTTAACTCTATAAGAAAGTGGAAAGGTCTCAAATTATTTTCCTCATATTTTTCCTAATTTCAATAGATGTTTATTTAGCTGACAGGACTGAGTGCAGGCATGGAATTAAGTCAATGGGTAAATGAAATTGCATGTGTGGGGGTGGGGAGAGAGCAGGGAAAGATAAATAGGGAGAAGAGGAGACGTTGGGACTAAGAGACGGCAGAGAAGAGGTGAAAAGGGGTGCATACTGTTTTCTTCCATGCGGCCCTTTCCTGTCAAGTGCCTCAGTTTTTTATTCTGTAAAGAGGAAGGCAGGGGAGAGGGTGGAGGGCACCCCTTCTTCTTCATACTTCTGCATTAACCGTTTGCTGTCACAATGCTTCCATATGACTCCCAGTGCTCCAGTTTTTCATTTTGAAAGTACGGTTCACCTACTGGGGGGCTGAAATGGCAATGCAGATAGCTGCCTGCACCATCACTACTTATGTTGGGCATTAACCTTCACTGTATTTCAGGAGAGTTATTTTTTTAAATTCATAATGGGGATCTTCTGGTTAATATTTCAGCCATTTTTTTCTTTAAACAATTTCTAACATGTATTGTGCGTTTCACCACCAGTCTTAACTAAATGACTGAGAAACATCTGGTTTTTATTTTGTTTTGTTACATTACTAATTTTACAGAAACCCATGGCTGGACATTTTAATTATCATGTACCCACTTGCGAGCTTCTCATGCAAATATCTCTGGGCCTACTTCCAGTCTGCCCCCTGTACACAATATACCCAATTAAGCTAATCAACAAGACCTGTATTTTGACCAAATTCATATTGCCCCTGAGTACTCGTGTGTAGCAACATCTATTGCATAAATAGCTGATTTATACTGATGAATTTGAGGACTTGAGTTGGGAATAGTATATCCTAGTTGGAGAAGGGAAAAGCACACAATATATTTCTGAGATTTGAGTCTTGCAGATCAGTGAAAGGAAGGATCAGACTTGAAGTTTCTCATATTACTAAGCTACAAAGCAAACAGTATTCACTAAGGCTATGTCTACGTTATACTACACTACACTACACTCTGAGATCGATCCACTGGTGGTCGATTTAGCAGGTCTAGTGAAGACCCGCCACATTGACAGCAGATCGCTCTCCAGTAAAGCTGTACTCGATTGCTGACAAGAAGAGTAAGGTAAGTTGACAGGAGAGTTTCTCCCATCATGTTGCTGGAGTTGCGTAGTGTAGGTCGACTTACTGTGGTAGTGTAGACATAGCCTAAGCTTTTTAAACTATTGCTGAAGCCTGAAAGTAGATTAAAACCAGACACACCCTTTCTTCCCAGCCTCATTGTTGCAGGCCACTTTTTAAAACCAACAATTCACATGATCAAATGAATTAGAAGGGTGAGAGATAGTAGAGACAGTACTGCAGACTTTTTAAAGCAAAATTTAGAATAAATAACATTGATGAGCTGTATGATTAGTGACTAACTCTGAGAAACCCCCTTCAGCAAGTTTGGAAAGACCTTCCTTTCCTTTTCTGATGAAGAACTCTCAGTCTAAAGTCAACAGCTTCTACGTGCTTTTTGGTATAATCAGGGGTGAAAGTAACTTAAAGGACTTACCGGTACCCTGGAGTCCTGGGCAGGGGCTCAGCCGGAAGAGGCGTGGTCTCTACCAAAAGAGGTGGGGCTGGCTCCGGCAACGATTTAAAGAGCCCCAGGCTTTGGCTGCCGCTATGCTCTGGCGCCTTTTAAATCATCCCCAGAGCCCTGCTGCTGGAGCCCTGGGGTAGCAGTGGCAGGGCTCCTGTGGTTATTTAAAGGGTCCAGGATGGTAGAGACAGCAGGACCCCAGACCATTTAAATAGCACCTGTCAGGATTGCCTCCCCACTCTGAACTTTAGGGTACAGATATGGGGACCCGCATGAAAAAAAGAAATAACCCCCCCAAGCCTATTTTACCAGCTTGGGTTAAAATGTTTTTTCCCAGAACACAAATTTTTTTGTATTTGGACCTGGTACGCTGCCACCACCAAACTAGGTTTAGGGTAGTTTGGGACCCTTTTTTTTCTTTTCACTAACCCCCCCCAACTTTTTTCTTCCCTGGAAAGCTTGAGAGAATAAAAAAAACAAACCTCGCCTGATCCTGCGAGACGTGCCCGATTCAAAACCAGGATCTTACACAATGGAAAACAAGCCGTTAGCTTCTTAAAAGAAAGATTTTAAAAAAAGAAAAAAAGGAAGGAATAAATTCCTTATAACCATTAATAGAACAGCATCTACCATAATCAACAAAAGGATTTAGAAACCAAACCTCTCCCCCGAGGCAATTTTCTCCCACAGTTGATATTTCTGCTGAAGCTTACAATATTAAGAAGCACCCAGCCAACACTCACCATTGAGAACCCTTTAAGTGATAAAAAGAAGGTAAACTTACTGACTACAGTACTTAATAGAATTTATAGTTACAGTGAAAGACATAGCTGTGTCCATCCCGTAGCCGAGGTGAACAGAGAGAGACCCCTAAAATTAGTGTTTACCTGTAAGGGGTTAAGCTAAAGGTAACCTGAGAGGTGAACAACTGACCAATAAAAAACTAAAACTTAAAATTCTTTGTTTTTTAAGAAATTTTTTATTGGTCAGTTGTTCACCTCTCAGGTTACCTTTAGCTTAACCCTTTACAGGTAAACACTAATTTTAGGCTACTTTACACTTATAACAGCACCCGAGCCCTGCTGCCGGAGCCCTGGGGAGGCAGCGGTGGGGCTCTGGTGGTGATTTAAAGGTCCTGGGGCTCCAGCCGCCACTACTGCTCTGGGCCCTTTAATAGCCCCTGGATCCCCGACACCGCTACCCCAGTGCTTCAGCAGTGGGGCTCTGGCAGCAATTTAAAGGGCCTGGAGCTCCAATTGCTGCTGGGAGCCCCAGGCTGTTTAAATTGCCACTTGAGGAAGCTGGTCCGCCTCGGTATGGCGCACTGGCTCTTGCTGGATTGCCGTAGCAGGTCATACTGCCTTACTTTCACCTCTGGGTATAATACTTCTAAAGCAAGTTTGGAGTCCCACCATCGTTCTAAGTGTTGGAACTGATGAACAATCTCAAATGAAACTTTGTCAAGTAGGAACATCCTTTAAAAGTTACATAATGCTACCAGTCTTCCAAGACACGCTTTAAAAACTTGTCTACTGTGCTAAACCCAGTGATCCCAGGAAAAATATAAGGGCCAGTGAAGGAACACTATTTCTGGTAACAGAGAAAGTTAGTGCTCCAACCAGCATAAATTAAATTATTTCAGTAGAATCTTGTAGCAAGAAAAGTGGAGGTCAACTTTCATTAGAAAGTTTGCAGCCAGAGGGATCTACCATTTTTTTATTAAACCATTTCTTTATAATTATACGCAAGACTGATGTTAAAACTATATGGAATGACCTGTTTGAGCTCTGAGGATTATAAAAATAAAAAGAGGAATATTTTATTCACCAAAAACATTAAAGTTGACCTAAACTCTTCCATTCATAAGGTCAGATGGAAACCAGCTATGACAAGATGATATCAGCTTCATTGCAGTATCTTTGTAAATTGTTCCTAATTCATCAATTTATACTTAAATTAATACTACCTCTGCTTCTCTTCACTGCTAAAATGTAAGCACTGTATAATGGAGCATAGACATTTTTAAACAATTATATTGGCATGCAGTGATAGTTATTGTATTCCATAAAATGTTGGGAGATTGTTAACTGGATTTTTTGTCTAGGATACATTCTTGAAACACTTTTTTAAAATAAAACCATCAGATGTAGAGATGCATGTTGAAATTATTTAAACTGGGATTTTCAAAGAGGTCCAAGGAATTACAGCCAGTTCCCAATGGAACAATGACAATCACAGTCTTCCAACTTTGGAATTATGGAGGAAAGATTGGAGTCTCTCAGAATTGTGGGCCATGGCCCAGCAGATAAGGTGCTGGACTGGGTTCTAGTCCTGTCCGTGCCTTTTACCTGCCTTATGAGTTTTAGAAAGTCACTTCACCTTGGTGTGTCTCTGCTTTTCCTCCCACCCTTTGTCTGTCTTCTCTATTTAAATTATAAGCAATTTTGGGGCAGGGGTGAGTTTCTTAGGATGTATTTTTACAATGGGATCCTGATCTCAGTTGGGATCTCTGCGCATTAGTGTTATATAAATAATAACAACACAGGGCCAGAAGTGTAAAGAAAACATTTTAAATAAACACATACCCATGGAAAGTACTGGAGATTGACTGAGGGCATCTGGGTTGGCATGCCAACGCCATGCCTTATAGACTATCCTGTACTCATAAGGGACTAAGGTCAAAGCCCAGCACTGTAGTTAGGCCAGCATGCTCTTGTTTTCACAGAAGAGTGCCCCGGGTGCTTCGTGATCTGTCAGAATGGTACAAGGGTTCCCATATAGGTATTGGTGGAATTTTTTGATTCCCAAAATAATAGCTAGACATTCTTTCTTTAACTGAGAATAGCTCCATTCAGCATTATGACCTGGAGACATAACCTAGTGGCTGTTGTCCAACAACCCTCATGTTATGTGATTAAATTGCCTCTAATCCCGTATGACAAAGTGTCATGAAGCAGAATTAATTCTTTGCCCAGGTCAAAATGAACAAAGAGCTCTGAGGATGTCAGTAGCTTTTTAGAGTCCAAAATTCCCTCTTATCTCTTTCTCCAACACCAGCATGTCTCCCTCCTCAGGAGTTGATGCAAGGGTTCTCTAAGAGCTGCAACATTTGGGAGAAATCTGTGATAAATAATGTAATGTTCCTCAGTACGCACATCAATCAGTTTTGTTCTAAGGGGCTGGGGCCTGTTCAGTTGCTGTGACCTTATCTGCCACAGGGTAAATTCCTTCCTTGTTTGTTCAGTTTCCCAAGAACAGCACTTCTGGTTTCACACAAAAAAAAGAAAAAAAAAAAGAAAAAAAAAAGTATTTACTTTGTTCTAAGTGAAGTCCCATGGCCTCCAATCTTTGAAGTCCCTTCTCCAGTACTGACAGATGTTCAGCATCACTTCTGTCTGTGATGAGGATGTCATCAATCCTAGATACATGTGGGATATCTTTCAGCACATTTTCCTTCAGCCTCTGGAAAATTCCAGGTGCTGACAATATTCCATACGGCATAAGCCCTTGTGTGCATTTATAATAGTCCTCCTCCAGCCTCATCTGCTGGTGTGCCTACGACATTTTACTAAATTTTGACACTCTAGCCCCATCTGTGGAATAGGAAAGTCTCTAACTTGGAGATCTGCTTTACCATGACTTTATAATCCCCACAGATGAAGATAGATTTGACTGGTTTAACGATGGGCACTATAAGTGTGGCCCATTCAGAAAAGTGCATTGGTGAAATGATGCCCTCCTTTTCCAGCCTGCCTAACTTATTTTCAGTCTTAGAGGGCATAAGAAACTACTTTAAATCATTTTGCTTTTATTAAATTATATTATATTTAAGTCTTGCTTTAGAGTATTTTGTCTTGACCCCATCCTGGATATAGATCGTAGCCGTAACAAACCCTCTGAGGGCTCTAATGCTTCTTTAAAACTGACTAGGTGATCATCCACGATTTCCTGGGATGCTGATGCCTTACTAGAGTCTAATTTGAAAATTTCCTTCTAGTTCAGTTTTTAGTTCTTGTAACCCGGGGTGAGCAAACTTTTTGGCCCAAGGGCCACATCAGGCTGGGGAAATTGCTTACAGGGACATGATTGTAGGGCTGGGGCAAGGGGTTGGGGCTCAGGAGGGAGTGTGGGGTATGGGAGGGGGTGAGGTGTGCAGGAAGGGTCTCAGGGCAAGGGGTTGACGCACAGGATGGGTATGGGGCGTATGAGGGGGCTCAGGGAAGGGGGTTGGAATGCACAGTGCAGAAGGGGGCTCAGGGAAGTAGTGCAGGGAGGGATGCAAGGTGCGGCAGGGGCTCAGGGCAAGGAGTTGGAGTGGAGCAGGAGGCAGGAGGAGTTCAGGGTGTTGGCTCCGGAGTGGCAGCAGGGCCAGGGCAGGCTCCCTATCTGCCGACCCCGACCCCAGCCCCACGCCGCTCCACTTCGCTCTGCTCCAGGAAGCAGCCTGCACCATGTCCCTGCTGTCCCTGGCGGAGGGGGAGCAGAGGGCTCCGCACGCCTGTGGGTACCTCCCCCAAAGCTCCTAGTCACCACGGTTCCCTGTTTCCAGACAATGGGAGCTTCGGGGGAGCTATCCACAGGCAAGAGCAGCTCGCGGAGCTCTCTGCTCCCTCTCTCCCAGGGGCCACAGGGATGTGCTGTCGGCCGCTTCCCTGAGTGGAGTGGGGCCCGCAGCACCACTGGGGTGGCAAATCCGTGGGCCAGATCTAGAGCCCCTAGGGGCCGGATCCAGCCTGCAGGCCGTAGTTTGCCTACCCCATTGTAACCAATCTCAATGGTAACAGATTTTGCTTTTGTACCTGGTCAAATCTGGTAATTTTTCCTTTTGGCTTTTAAATTTTACAGGCACAAACACACACCCTACCACGTGGACAGGTCCTCTAATGTAGGTATGAAGGGACACTCCTCTGAGCTCACTTTTGTTTTTGCTCTGCTGAGATATATATTCATTGATCACAGTAGCTGAAGTCTGGTATCTGTCTCCCTTTGTACTGAACGACTGTTTAACTGTACCATTACTTTCATCAGGTCCCACTTTCTTTCCTTTTAGACAGTACGTAGTGTTTACTTCATCCTCTGCGTCTTCCTCCTCCTCACGGTAAAAAGCCCTCTGCTTTTCCTTTGGTCCTTTGGGATCTATCCTCATAGGCTGGTAGTCACCTTTGCATTTTCTGGCCATGTCCAATCTTGCAGCATTTATGGCATTGGTACTGTTTTAAATTTACAACTAATATAAAATGAGCTCCTCCAAGTGGAAACACCCCTCAGGAGATTGAGTCTCTTTCTGCTGCTTTTGCATTTTGTTTGTTGAGTCTGCTGGATTTGCTCTGCATTCTATGTGCATATCTTTTTTAAAGCTTTTCTCTGCTGCTTCCATTTCTGTTACTAATTCTACTGGTTTGGGCCAGATTAAGTTGTGCTCTGCCAGCAATTATTTTTGAATTCTCTCATTATTACTAATACAACAAACAAAGCTGTCCTGCGGCATCTCCTCTAGGACATTTTTAAATGAACAATATTCTATTAATCTTTTTAGCCATACCACATACACACAGGTACATTTTTAGATTTTGCCTCCTCATTCTACTGTGAATCTTAAAATGTTCCACAATAATATTTGGCTTTGGCGGAAGTGCTCAGTTGAGAGCTTTTGCAGGTCTTCTAAACCTTTAGCTCCTGATTTCTGAGGTTTTAACAAACTCTTTCAAAGGGAATAGATTTTACTGATGCAGACACTGAGAAAAATTGCTTTCAGTTTGTCCTTACCTATAATCTCATCTGCAAGAAAATAGTGGCCCAATCTTTTACCATATTGCTGCCAATCCTGATTTTCTGTAATAAACCCTTCAATTTTCCCATAAATTGACATTATTATGTTTTTCCTCATCACCAATTTAGAGTGGCCACTCGTACATTCCCAGAATATCGGACATTTGGTACTTTCAGGAATGGTTTGAGCCTGCCCCCACCGGTGTGACCCCGCCCCTGTCAGTGTGACCTCACATGCCTGGTGCAAGCCAGGTGACTCCACATACGGGGCACCATTTTGTAAAGTGTGTTGCCTCATCCTCACTGTAACATCACAAGGCCATTCCAGAGGGGACAGAACAGCATGGTCTCCATTAGGGTATCCTCTGTCCATGCCCTGTTTTGTCTTGGTGCCAGTCAGTGGACAAACATTACAAACCAGACAGTCCTGCTTTTAAAACTGGATGGATGGCCTTCCTAAATTTTGTAAAGGAACTGCTTAGTGCACAAGAAACACTCTTTACTTAGAATATGGCAGGCTCAGAGCATGCTGCTTTATTCAACTATATATAGAGTGGCAGAAAACACTAATTAATGGAGGAAGTAATAGAGGGGTGGAGCATGAGTCCAACCCATGATACTCTGAGTAACCCAGTTAACTTGTTGTTGACCACTTTACTCAATTTTTCCTTGTTCAACAATAACAATGAAAATAAGGAAATTTTTTTATTTGTTTATTTTTCAAAGGAGACACAAAGGTACATACAGAATAAACAAGCTGGACATTTTTTTTTTTTTTTACAGCTGCACAACTAGTTTACTTGTTGAACATTCTGAAAAACAAAAACAAATCCATATTTTAGATTTTGGCAAGATTTTCAAAAGGGCCTGATTTGCAGAGGGTAGATGCCCAGTTCTTTCCAAAAGTAAGACCCCTTTAAGATGGCTCAAGTTGGGCACTCCAAATTTCTAATGAATTAAAATTCTTGGCCTTCGGCATTGAAATTTCATAGCATTCTTTAATTTTCCATGCAAAATACAGTATTAGTGTATTGCATTCTGTGGGCAATTTTCAAAGGACAGTTTGGTGCCCTACTTCCATGGAAGGTCAGTGGGAGCTGGGATCTTCACACCAATTTTTGCCTTTGGAAATCTCCCACTCTGTGTTTAGGTAACAAGACACTGTAGGATATGAAGTAGAGTTATATTAAGTTACACTTAGTCTGTTATTAGGCATAAGGATAAATTAAATCACTCATTGTCTGCAGACTGTCTTATAATTTAATTCATCATAAATCACACAAAGCATTTTCATAACCCTGTTACAGTTTCCTACTGGAAAATGTCTTTAACTGTTGCAGGGGATTAAGCAGAAATACAGAATGGACACAGCAAATCTTTTCAGGAGGGAATACTGGTTGCTAATTTTTATGAGTTTTATATAATTTTTGAAGCAGCGATTAACTTGCAAGATTTTTTGGGGGGAAAGACCTTTATTGAAAGGTTGCCATATATAGCGTGATAGAATTCCATGTTCTTACAATATTGTAGGACACTGGGCATGGTGTTCACCATTTGACGGATGAATAGTGGTTTTCTAACACTGGAGCATAGGGTGCTTTGATACCATGTTTCCCAGTTAGATTTATTTACTTTTAGTGCTCCTCAAACGAATGGAGTGAAGTCTGGGCAAGGTAGAATGAGGGTGACTCATTGTGACATTTATATAAAAATGGAGGTGGGGAGAGAAGAGGGAAGTAATTTATTTTGTGACTCTCACTATGGAATCAGAGTTGAGGTTCATGCCTGCATCCCTTATTCATATATGTAGTCCACAGAGAGTCTCACAGAACAGGAGAATGGTAATCCACCACCATGAGGAACTAGTATATTCTCTTCCTTGTCTCAGGAAACAGAGTAGTTAGGCAGGGCTGTCCTTAGGATTTATGGGGCCCTATGCAGTCTTTTTAAACTGGTGCTGCTGTGCCTGATGGCAGCCCAGGCTCGCATGTGTATTTTAGATAAGGGTGGTCTTTTGAAGGATTTATTTAAAATAACTATATGTCTGAAGATCCAAGCATTTAAGGCTAAAGATGCCTACTCAGATTGTGCATCTTAAAATCTATGCAAGGATTTTTTTAGAGATGTGATTTTATAATCTTCAGCAACTCACTAATGAAATATTTTTAAAGCAAATTTTAAACTAAGGTCCTGTAGACTAACATGTTCTGAGTAAATATTAAAGTAATGCCCAACTGTTTTTGTCAGTAAATTCAGAAACGGATAGTATATACCTGGAGGTTGGCAAATGTCTGTTAAACAGCTTCATTACCACTTGAATGGTTTTTTAACAGTTTCAGTGTTGTGCTAATAGGTCTGGCAGGCTGGAAGGCTTTTTCACTTTTAAGAACTAGGGGCTTGTCTTCACGACAGCGGGGAGGGATCGATCTTGTGGCGATCGATTTATCGTGTCTCGTCAAGATGCGATAAATCGATCCTCAACGGCTCCCCTGTCGACTCCGGAACTCCAGCTCGCCAGATGGTGCAAGCTGGAGTCGACGGGGGAGTGCACCGCCGACCACCGCCACCGTGAGGACGGCAGGTAAGTCGGCTGTAGATATGCCGATTACAGCTACGTTATTAACGTAGCTGAAATTGCGTATCTACAGCCGATCCCCCCCGCTAGTGAAGACCAGCCCTATATCCTCTCTGGCGGAAGACTCACCAGGCTGCAGCAGCCAGCCTTGGTGGGAGCCTTCAGGAAGGGTCAGAACAGGGATAGGAAGAGGTGGGGAGGGTGGACACTAAGGGCTGGGCTACACTGGGGTGTCAGCCTAAGATATTCACGTAGCTGAAGTCGCCATATCTTAGGTCGACTTACCTGGCCATCTCTACGGCAGCAAGTCGACTGCGGCTGCTCCCTGTCGACTCCACTTCCTCCTGTTGCTGAGGTGGAGTACAGGAGTCGATCCCCGATACATGGAGTGCTACCCGCCAATTCAGCGGGTAGTATAGCTGTACCCTAAGACTCAGGGATGCCCCAAATTTTCAGGTGCCCTACGCAGCCGTGTATGCTGCATATGCCTACGGACATCCCTGTACTTAGGGGCTTGTCTGCATGTGGGCTTTTTGTACTTGTGTAGTGTCACAGGGTCCACGCAGGTTTCCACCCTCTGGTGCCGGCACCCTATGTTTGGGCTCATGTGATAGAGTCCTCCACACCTTCTTTTGCTGGTTCACCCAAGTGTCTTTATTTACAGTGCTCGTGCAGTTCTCAGATCCCCCAACAGATAGTAACCCACACACCCTCCCCAGGTTCTCCTGGTCTTTGAGGCTTCCTTACTAGGTTAGGAGACAGCAATACTGCCCCCCTATCTCCTCTGAGGCTAGCCTTCTCACTGAGGTTTGCCCTGGGCTTTTATAGTCCTCCTGTTGCCTCAGCCCAGCTGTCAGCACTTAGCTCAGCATGTTCCTCTGAGCCAGCCCTCATTAGGGCTTGCAGCTGGGCTCCCTGCTGAATACCTGCATCTCTGCCCCTGGCCTCCTTGCCAGAAATCAGGCCACAGCCAGCATTTTGGCAGAGCCTTAAAAGGGTTTACCCCTGCCCTGCCACATGTAGTTACACTGGAGCAGGCTCATCAGTGTATCTACATGGGTATGTCTGGTATGGTAGCAACAGGGTGAGATTACAGCTTGAGTAGACATACCTGAGCTAGCTTGGTTTCCTGAAACAGTCAAGCCACAGCAGTGCGAGTTTTGGTATGGACTAGCTCCACCAATAATTTCCGAGGGTACTGGGTGGGTTTATTCATTCTTCACTGAAGCTCATGTTGCTGTGGCTTCACTGCTCCAGGATCTAAGCTAATCACACCCTGTAATAGCAGTATCAGTATATCCCAGTGTAGATGTGCTGTACCAGCATAAAAAGTGACCTGCACCCTTGCTGCTGGTGCAGTGTCCACACTAGGAGTTTGTACCAAAGTAGCATGGGTACATTAAACTCCAGTGTAGACAAGCCCTTACTCAAAGTCTAGCAAGCGGTTTCTTTTATTTCCATAACTTTGCAAGTGTATTTTTGGCAACTAGCATTTCATTAATAAATGCTAAATTAGTATTTTATTTGCTGGAGTGTTTTACATAATCTGCCAGAGAAATGTAACCCTTATACAAGATAAATGAATAGACTGCACAAGTGGTGAAACTAAAGTGCTAAATAAACATATAGAAGTTACTGTTAGTCCAGAGTGAACCTTAAAGGGTTCTGAAGCCCATTCAGCATTATCCAAAGCTCTTCGGTCTGATAGTCTGGTTGGAAATCTTACAAGAACAGCCTGTTGGGTATTTCCTGGTTTTGACTGGGTCTGAAATACTGTGAGGATGAGCTTTCTTCTCAAATGGTGTGTTTTTGTTTTTGGCCAGAGTCAGGAAAGGCAGAGGAAGAATTTAAAAATAAAATAATAACAAAAAAAATCCACAACAAAAGTCAGACTCTTTTGAATCTTAGTGAAGGTGTTGGTTCATTGTGAGCTCCGAGTAACGGTACAGGTCAATTCCTGTTTTCAGGGTCAGCTTGCCTGTCTCTGCAATGGTTTATTTAAACCAAGCAACATAACATTGTAAAAATGCAGTGGAGTCTTGTGCTTAGGAGCTCTAGAGAATTTACATAAAAAAGGCTGAGAACATTCCCTACAGCTGAAAAATCTCTGAGCGGAGCCTGTGGGAGCAAGAAATTGCCACAGGGGAATCCCCGACTTCATCCCTTGTGGGAGGGTTAGGGTTTGCTTCCCTTTGGGAAAGGACACAGGGCTCACCCTTATCTCTGGTGGCTGTCTGCTCAGAACGTGGTGCTTCTTCATTCACTCTGGCTCCTAGCAAGGCCTTGCTAGTTCCCAGAAATTGTGGCTCTGTTTGTGCTGTGCTTACACAAACTCCTTCAGACTTGGCTGCCCCCTGGAATCCCCAAGGCGGATTATGTAGAACGAGTACAGCTCCAGGCTGCATTATCTTGTTTGATGAATATTCTCAGGGCTGAATGCAGGACAACATGCTTCCCGTCCCTGTTACCATCTCAGCAAAGACCAGGGACTTCACTGAGAAGCCTTTGCAGGGGCAGAAAGGTGGTGCCATGGAGATGAAAGAGCCACCTTTCTGCATAGTAAGGGAGGAGTTGTGCATGAAAAGGGCATGGATCTGGGAGGTGTAATTTCACAATTTAGAGTCAAATGATGGGCCTGATTCTGATCTCAGTTACTCCAGAGTAAATCCAGAGTTACTTAATAAAATCAGTAAGGTCAGGTCTACCCTATTGCTTAAGTTGATCTAACTTACATCACTCAGGAATGTGAAAAAGACAGCCCCTGAGTTACACAAGTTACAGTGACCTAAGCACTGTCCACACAGGCACTATGTCGGTGGGAAATGTTCTCCTGCTGACATAGCTTCTGCCTCTCACAGAGGTGGAGTAATTATGCTGATGGGAGAGAGCTCTCCCATAGGTGTAGTGCGTCTTCACCAGACACAATGCAGCTGTGCCAATCTAGCACTTCTAGTGTAGCTCCACCCTAAATTACTTGAGTGTTTGGTGTAACTGAGTCTGGAACCCATCCCTTGGACTGTAACTGATACCATACCAAGTTTCACAAGCTGATCCTTCTGTACAACTCCTGTGACGTGAAAATTGGACAGGCAAAACTGATGTGTTTGTATCAGCAGATATGATTCACAGCAGTAGATTGAAATGCTGTATCTGACTGTGAGGATGGTAATTAAATCTTCCTGTCTTTTCTGAGAAGCCCTTCTTGCACAGCCCTGTTATCAATGTGAGTTACACATTCAGAGTGGAAATCAACACTCTTTGCAGGGCCCGGGCCAGAGCTGTACACCACTTAAGCCATTGACACGGGGTCTAAACGGGACTAATATGTGTGCAAGAGCTATGATCAGAAGGGGATTTTCCGGATAGAGTATAATATGGTTGGATCTTCTGTACTGTCCAGTTTGATGGGTTGTGATATTGTAAGCAAACATACCTTTTCCCCCACATTCTGGAACAACTGAATTTCTATAGTCTGCTTATAAATAAATTGTCACTTTCCATTTTTTTTAATTTATAGAACACATCATGTTTCACTCTGACTCTTTATTGAGTAATGTTATGGTACTTCATGTGTAAATGACTATAGTGGAAGAGTGCACTTCCAAAGTGCCTTCTTTTAAAAATTGTTTTGGTGAATTTAATGCTTATTAAACTGAACAAATCAAAGCACAAGCTTGATGCAGGCAGGTTCTCTGTAAGTTTTTCCCCATGTCACAGCCTTATTGTTATACAGTATGTAAACAACAAAAAATGGATTTTTTTCTTTTAGAAAAACCTGAATCAGACACAACTTCAAAAAATAACTGACATAATTATACGGAGATTTTGTTCTTCTAAAGTTTCATCACTACTGTCTCCTTTAATGCTTTTACCCAGACAAAATCCCCCCAAAAGTAGTTATGCTAAAACACTATCCTGTAAATAAAACACTTGATAGAAGTGAGAGAATTGCATGAACTTAGCATCCACAACTTTTGTCACAAGAATGCGGTCTCGCAACAGTAATGTCTGTTATAGTCTATGAAATATAGTGGTATGGCATTCCACTTTTACCTTTTCACACTTTACATTTGACTGGTTAGTAATTTCATTCCACTTCTTCTTGTTGATGGCCCCACTAATTTGAGGGAAAAGGTGTAGTTGCTAGTCAAAAGTTAAAATGCTGAAAGGTTAAGTCAATAATGCACATTACTATATTTCATAGAAGAGAAAATTACTTACCCTTAAGTGCTGTTCAGTGAAGACATGCAGCAGTCATTTCTAAATGGTTTTCCTGGATACCTAGTGACCTGATGTCTCAGTGTCAGATGAAACAAAGCAGTGGGCAGATTTTCTAAAAGCTTTTGTCTTCCTTGCTTAACCCAAATGACATTATTAAGTCTAGTCAGCAAAAGACAGACTTGCCAGGATGCACAGGCTGGTACAAAGGAAATAATGGAATTGAGCCAGTGGTAAAGGGGGAAAGGAATGTAATAGGAACATGCAACACCATGTCATTTATTTATTAATCCCTATAATAGCTAAGTCTTAATTTTTCTAGGTACAAGGTAGGTATAGAGAGGACAGTGCAGTGGAAGAATACATTTCACTTCACAGGGAGATAGAGGTTCAGTGTGCTCTGCACACTCATCCTGAAGGGCTTAACGTAGGCTAGATGAGCCAATTAATCTATCAGACTGCAAACCGGGGGACAGTTAGGCAGAGAGGAAAGCCCTAATTAAGGGAAGCTCTCTTGTCTAGGAATGGGCAGGGCTTCGTATAATCAGGGAGTTGGTAGCAGAAAGGATGCCACCCCTCTCGCTGGAAAAAGGGAGAGAAAGGGATTTGGATCTAAGAGGAAGGGTTTGTCAAGCAGACCCAGGAGATAGGAGTTTAACTAGAAGGATGGAGAATGCAAGCCTGGGACAATGAAGTTAGGAAGTAGTCCAGGGGATTGGCAGGAAGGTTTGTGGTAGTACTGACCTTAGCTGCTGGAGACAAGGCCCCTGGGCTTCAACCCCATGAGAGGCTGGGCCTGGGTTTTCCTACCATCCATTGAATGAGTGGCACTATCTGGACAGTGAACATGAAGACTGTTCAGAACCATTCATTCAGCCAGGGCAGTGGACTTAAGAACAGTCTTTGACTATGTGGAAGATTCTGATAGTGCCCAAAAGTGGAGGAGTATTTTGACTTGGCCAGAGGGCTAAGCTATGATGACAAGACACATAAGCTTCTGAGAAGCAAGGGGGCTAGGTGGCTGCAGAATGGGAGAGCAAAACAATGGACTACACGACTGTGAGAAGGCAGCATCAAGCCAGCAGAACAAATTCCCAGATATGGCCAGAAGGAGGGGCCCTGATGGTGTGTAGAAGTCCCCGTAGCATACAGACATTCTGACCGCTCCCTGCTTTCTCTTGAGGCCTACTTGTCCCTACCTGTACATGGGTACTAAGTCTGCTGGGAGGGGAGAGAGGAAGGGCAGCAGCAGTGGCCTAGGATCATCCTGGAGTCAGAAAATGGTGTCAGACAACAGATTATACTCTTTCCCCACCAAGTGATCTCTGATCTTTTGGAGGCAATCTTGAGAGCCTAGCACACTGTTTGTTTGGAAGATGGTCTTATGTTTCCATTTCCTTCCCCTATACCCCTCAATAAAATTCTCACACTGGGACAAAGACTCAGATTCTGCTTCATTGTAGTGCAGCAGGATTTAGATACTCTTCACTGGCTCCGGGTGCTTCTGGTCTTTTGTAATGTAAAGTGAATTTGTTCATGTCTGAATAATGGTGACATCGTAGCAGAATTTTTAGACGCGTTCTCAATCCATCACTAATTTTGCATCTAACTTCCTATTGATCCGCTGCACATCCTCTGTCTTTCTTCTCATTGGTTGTCTCCTATCATGATGATCTGCCAACATTCCTTCCATGATAACTTTCTCAAGGTTATTTCTGTCTCTACGTCTGATGTGACCAAAGTATTTAAGTTTGCGCCTGTTGATTTCCGACGACAGAATCCACTTCTCTCCAATATTATTTCTAACATCTTCTCTTCAGTCCAGGAGATATGAAAGAGTCTTCACCAGTACCACATCTCAAAGACTACAATTTTCCTCTTGTCAGCAGCACTGGTTTCTGGATTCACATCCATAAATCACTATGACAAAAAATAACCTTGTTATCAGTTGTGACAAAGAGTCCTGTGGCACCTTAAAGACTAACTAAAGTATTGAAGCATAAGCTAATTTGATCACCTGTGCCTCTTCCCTCTCTGAAACCAGCTTGTTGTGGTGGTAGTTTTTGTTCTATCATTCACTTATATCATTCATGAGCTTGAGTTATGTACATCAGCAATTTACTTGCATGCAAGATCAGGGAAATGGTACAAAAGTTACTGCACTTTATTTCCACTTTCTTTGGTAAGGTTAGAAAGATACCCTTTGCCCAGTTGTCCAGCCAATTTCTAGTCATTCACACATTGCTGCAAATTTTCCACACAAGATCAATAATGAGGTCACCAAACACTTAGCACTTCTGCTGGTACATTATCTACTCCCGGGAATTTTCATAGTAGCGCACACTGCTTTCTTTCACAGGATTGATCACTCCCGCTCCATACTCTCTTTTTGTCTGTCACTATTGTAAGTGGCTCTGATGAGGCATACAGAATGGCACAGTAGTCTTTCCACCACCATTTGGTATCCTCTTCAATCAGTATTCTGCCATCGTGGTCTCTTATTATGCTTGGTCATGGAGAAAACATTTTAGAAAGAACTCTGATTGCAGTAAATATGCCTTTTGTATTACTACTTTCTTTACACTTCTCACATTCCTTACATTTCACCTCCTGTATTTGCTTTTCTCTCCTCTAGACTGCTTTTGAATCTATCTGCTCAATTCTTTGTATTCTCTCCTATGTTCTTCAGTCTCCAAGCCACTCTCTTTTACTCTGCATCCTTTTTTGCCACCTCAAACACCTTCTACATTGACCATGTTGCGGTCTGATGCTGACTTTTTGGAATGGATGCTTTACTGTTGTGAACCTGTATAGAAAGAACGGTAACCAGTTATATTGCTGTTGCTATCACTGTTGTACAGTTGCAATAAATCTTGTAAAAAGTGTGTCTTGTAAGGTAGCATTGGAAAAGTTATGAGCTGCTAAGTATTATCCTGTTTAAATCCATGTAGCATCATTGTATCTCGAATTATGAATATTTGCTATGCCTTTGTATCTCAAACACATTATGTTCCTGAATAACACCTGCGTGACAAATTTACATCAAGAACAGCCATCCATGGTTGATGGGCTATTAAGGAGAATCAGTTCTTCCAGCGGGACCCTCCCGAAGATGCCTCAGAGAGCATGTAGACAATGGATGCCTCATGACTCAGCAAGGCATGTAGAATATGTGATCCCTGACTCCATGTTTGAGACAGTAACTTTCCATGCACATGGACTGGAGTATATAAATTGGTGAGTGACATCATTCATCCCCTTGCCTCTCTCCTGCTCCACATCTGTGGATTATGTTTTCTAACAAAGAAGAGCTTTTACGAATGGACTGAGGACCCCCAATATTTGGGATGAACCAGAGAGACTTCTTACAAAATTGGCAGATTTAACATCACTGCTGTCATATTGATCCACAAACTCTGAAATAAATTGTAATATATATGATTTATTTTAACCTCTTACTAACTCGCTTCCCTTTTGATGTTAATAAACCTTTAGTGTTTAGTTACTAAAGGACTGGCTACCAGCATGGTTTTTGGGTAAGATCAGAAGTATATTTTGACCTGAGGTGTGCATATGGTTCTTTGAAACTGAAAGAATCTAATAGATGTGTGATTTCTGGTTTTAATAACTATTTATCACAGAAGTATGGTTTGTCTGAGGGTTGCATGAGGGGCTAGAGAGCCTGAAGGGGACTGTCTGTGGCTTCATAATAACTAGTATTGTATTTTGGAAGCACACATTTGTTACTGGCTAGGTGAAATCTTATGATAGAGTATACCACGAGTTTTTGGTAACATGCCCTATTTTCTGGCAGTCTGACCTGAGATTGGGGCTCTTACCTGGGTTCCATACCAGGCAGTGTGACAGCCATTTTCAAGCATGATCATTTTCATTTTATTTAAAGTTTATTTGTGTTGTTCTCCTATTTCACCTCAAACCCATTCTGGAGAGAAATCATGTAATTTTTATTTATTCTTCTCCTTCAGAACTTAATATTCTAGTGCTATTACCCCCTCAGTGTGCAGTGGGTTGTTTTGAAATAAATCCCCAATGTCACAGGAGAATGGGGATTACCAAAATCCTTCATTATAGTATAAAGTATAAATCCTAGAGATTGTGTAAATCTAGTACATGAAACTACATGATATGTGATTAAAGGTATGTAGTTCTGTGTTAGGATCCTGTTGGATTTGGGGTGGGCATACAAAAAGCTATGTAATGTTAGTGGTAGATTTAATCCTTTGAGGTGCAGAGCATATAGGCACATATAATGGAAAAATCAGCTGTTCTGTGCAGGGAATAGGAGAGGAATAAGTGAGACTTCTGAGAAGTTAACTTTCTGAGCTACATCAGTGCAGCCTGTCATGTGTCAGCTAGCAGGATTGACCCCCGATCAACTTTACCACCACAATCTGGAGAAGGCACATGGCTTTTTATTTTATCCTCTGGTTAGTAGTGACCCTTTCCTTTTGCAACCTATGCAGTGCCAAACCACCAGTCTGAGAGAAGAACTGGAACATATCATTTTATTTGTCTCACTCCAGTGGTTGTCTATTCAAATTGGAATCTAAGAGGCTAGTATTGACTTTCAAAGTAGGCTCTGTTAGTGCCAGTTGTAATCCTTGCTGGTGCACAATCTTTCAGTCTGTATCCTATAAGTACCAGTTTAGCTTGTGGCCTGCAGTGATAGACTGTGGAAGAGGATGTGCATATTTTACATATATGCCTTATAATTGTACAACTCTTTGGTGTTATCATTTTTGAATGACAAAAAATGTGTATCTGGCAGCCAGGAACTGTACAAATAATTCCTGTATGCCATTTTGCTGTCCATTTTGGTCCCAAGATACAAGAGAGACAAGGTGGGTGAGGTAATATCTTTTACTGGGCCAACTTCTGTGAGTGAGAGAGACATGCTTTTGAGTTTACACAGAGCTGAAGAAGAGTGGGGTTCCAAGCTGCAAAACTTAGATCCAGATCCGTTCATGCTCAAAGATCAGAGATGTTAATATCTGAGGGATTTAGTTCAGGTCTGTCTCTCATTTTAATATTTACTTGTTTAAATCTCTGACAGAGAGTCCTGTTTCCAGCCCTACACTGGGCAGGGGTCATTTCAATTTAATCAGTAAACCTTATCTATGCTAATATGGGCTGGTCTACATGCGGGGGAGGGGTCGACCGAAGATGCGCAACTTCAGCTACATGAATAACGTAGCTGAAGTTGGCACATCATCGGCGGACTTACCTGCCGTCCTCCCAGTGGCAGCGGTCAGCGGCGTGCTCCCCTGTCGACTCTAGCTTGCGCCTCTCAGTGAGCTGGAATTCCAGCGTCGACAGGAGTGCTGTTGGAGATTGATTTATCGTGTCTTGATGAGACGCGATAAATTGATCGCCAAAAGATTGATTGCTACCCGCCAATCCGGCGGATAGTGAAGACATATCTATGTTTGACATCCTGTTCGCGTCTAGTGACATCTTTTAAAAACTGGGGAGAAATGTTCAGAGCAGCAGAACTATTATGATTAGATTTACATGTACTTGTTGTTGGGAAATCTGCAGAACTCTGGTATTTTTTTAAAAAAATAGTAAAGATTGAAAAAAAAAAAACAGAGAGAACACAGGACTACAGCAGTGGTGAGATTACAGGGAGAGTCTGGGAACTACAGAAAGCAAAGAAACCACATACCAAAATAACACTGCATGGAAAGAGGTTGAAGAAGCATCAGCAGACATTGCATGCAAGATCACAAAGGGTCTGTAGACAGTCATATTTTTATACTTGCCACTTTGAATAGCAGTACAATAGGTGGCCCCAAGGAGTGAAAGGTCAGAGGTTCAAAATAACAGTAGTAACAATACCAATGAAACCACCAGGACTGGGGAGAGAAAATATTCTCGAGCCACAGCAGAAGGTAAGGGAGGCAATGAAACAGAGCCCAGCTCAGTAGAGGGAGAAGAGTCAAAATCTGAGTGCTGCTAGCATAATGTGTCACAAAAGTGGTAAAGATATGAAACACATATGTTGATTATTATATATGAGATGTGAAACCTAAGTCTTTCACAGCTTGATTGAGATTATTTCCAGACATGTCTCTAACTTCTGTGATTCCATGGATCTGAGCCCCTTCCAGGCACTCAATAAAAGTCTGAGAAATGCAGGTGAAACCAATCTCTCCATGTATAAACTGAAAAGATACTTCCTGCTGAGCAGAACTCAACCTTTCACATGCTAGAAGGGCTAATAGAGCATCAATAAAAGAAACGAAAACTCAGTCATCCTGGTGCTGGCGCAGAATTGGAGTGGACTTTGGGAAGACCATCCAATCCCAGAGAAGTCTAGTTGGTGAGCAGTGGTTAGACCAGTTGGGCCACCAGAAAAGGCAGAAGAAGGTAGCCCTAATCTGACTGTTAGGGGATCATGTAAATAATCATAAAAATTAGCCATGGGGGAAGACCTCTTTGCTTTCTAGTTTTAGAGACACTCCCTTTCCCCCCAAAAAAGAGACACACGTCTCATCTGTAATAACTGCTATCAAGCCTTTAAAGTGTTTTCCTTTCACTGCAGCTGTCAGAGCTGCTGCTAATTGACAAGCGAGTCTGACTATAGAATGACTGACATTCTTGAAGGTAAAAATGAAGACTTATTATGCAGAAGAAGATGCTGTCTCAAGATGGTGACATAACATCTGACACCGATAAGTGGTGTATGCTATCCATTAATGACCTACCACAAATATTACTAAAAACAAGGAATCATCTCAACAGGAACATGAATGAAACTATTGCATTGTATAAAGGCTCTGACTTTCTTCACAGAGAGGTGACTGGCATGACTTTGTTTTATTGCCAAACTTAGTATAACCAAACAGATGGAATAAATGAATTGGGGAGGAGGGGTAGAGAGGAGATCTTGTGAGACAATGAGAGGGCGGAAAGCAGGTTTGAAATATATTTGATAAAGCTGTCAGTACATGTAATTTTTGAAGTATCCAGTTTATCTGTGGTAAGCAACTCTTGCCACCTGTTGTATATCTCCCTTAAGCCTTTAACTTTGATCACTTTATATTATTTGAGGACTAAAGAAAATTACCTGTTTAAATACATGCGAACAATCAATTAACAAAAAAAACACCAAACCCTCTGAAGACAACACATAAGCAAATGCACATTGAGATTGGGGCTTGATCAATTGTTACCACCTTCAAAGTATTCTTTTTCTTTGCTTTTTGGGAACATAGCTGTGAGGCATTGACAATGTCCTGCACTTCATTTTAGTGTGAAGGACTCACATCAGCACAGCCATGTTTGTAAAGTCAGTTTTGATCCTTAATCACGTTTCTTGTATATACAATCTAAAACAAAAGTCTGTCTCACCTCTCCAACAAATACTATGAGACCATGGGCAAGTGATAAGCGATTTAATCTCTCTGTGCCTCTGTTCCTCATTTATAAAATGGGGATACTACTACGACTTTGTGTCTCTTGCCTTCAGATCAGGAGCTATGTTCTCTTATGTATATGTATATATATAAAATACACATGTGCACACACACAGACAGTGCCTTGTACAATGGGATTCCCACCTCAGTTTGCACTTCTAGGCACTTTTGTAATACAAATAATACTGTACCGAGACCAACATTTTGGACTGTGAGATGGATTCCTCACTCCATGTGAAAGCAGCAGCTGGATGCCCTATGGTGGCAGCATATTAAGAGTACGTCTACACAGAAAAAGCAGTGCATGGCTCAGTTAACTTGAGCTAGCCTGAATCCTGTAGTGTGGGTAACAATAGCAGTGAAGATCATGCAGCGCAGGCTAGTAATCCACGTATGTCACCAAGGTCTATGCTAGGCTTGTATTAACTATGCTGAAGCCTGTGCTGCCCTGTCTTCACTGCTGCTGTTACCAATGCTAGCTGGATTTAAGCTAGCTCAGGTAGGCTAACCTGGGTGTAGAAATACCCTTAGGCTTTGTCTACGCTCCAGGGAAAAGTGGATCTAAGCTACCAATTTGAGTTATGTGAATAGCATAGCGCAAATTGACATAGATTAGATCTACTTACCGCGGGGTCCACACTATGCAGTGTCAATGGGAGACACTCTCCCGACGACTCCCCTTACTCTTCTTGATCCGGTGGAGTACAGGAGTCTATGGGAGAACGATCCGTGGTGGATTTCGTGGGTTAGTGAAGACCCGCTGAATCAACTGCCAATGCATCCATTACCACACGTTGATCCCTGGGTAAGTGTAGACAAGCCCTTAGTCTCTGGCAGGAGGGACTGCCTGATAGAGCTGCATGCTGACAACAGGTGCAGCAGTGATGAGACAGAGCATTCCCCAGGTGGAAGAAGCTTTGCTGTGACATGGCATCGGTGAGGATGGCCTGGGAAAGCAAAGATGGGGAAGAATTATTATTTATTACTTATATTATGATTGTGCCACCGGGCCCCAGTCTGAGGTTGGGACTCAGATATGTTAGGCACTGTACACACTGGGAATAAGAGATGGTCCTTGTCTTGAAGAGCTTACAATTTAAATAACAAAACAGGCAATGGATCGGAGGAAGGGATATAACGTACCAGCAGAATGAACAAAGGGATGATCAGCCAACTGCATGCTAGTGGCATGAATTTACTTTTTTATTTTTGTTTTGTCTGTAAAAAGATTTTGGGTGAATTTTTGTTGTGAGCAAAAAGAGACAAAGGGAGCTAACGAAGTCACTGAAAAGATGACGGGTCACAAGCTATCTGGCCCTTTCTGGGTAGCTGGGTTTAACTACACCTGTGCTAGATTAGCTACCCAACCCCTTGAAGATGGTCTTGACCAGCTGGGTGATTTCTGTAAAAGGGATGAGAATGTAGTTTACCATAAGGAGCAAGCTGGGCCTCTGTGGAAGGCTGTGAAGGAAGTCCTGGATAGACTTCATGAAAGGAGCCAGAGTCAGGATTCTTTCCCAGAGCCAGAGACTAAAAGTTAGCTCAGAGGGTTTAGACTCTGAGGAAACTCCAGGGAAGGAGCCTGGGAATCAGAGCCAGAGACATCCACTCTCTTACACAATAGTATTACCTTATTTGCAAAAACAGTGTACTTTGTTAATATGAATAATTGCCTGATTGCTAGTCAGGACAGGATCTTTTTATGGATAAGCATATTCCTTAGATACGGAAAACTGAACAATAGTTGAAGGCTGATTATGGGCTACTCCTGGCTTTTCTTACTATAACAATATCTGGAAATAAATGCAGAATTCCTCCCTCACAAGACATATCCAGTTACAATAACCTTAATTTAAGAATGAGGCCCTAGGTGAGCAACTACTGTACTGATCAAGTAATAATTCTGTTAAATTGCCATTTTATATCACTCACACATCTCCAAATATTTAATACAATCTCCCCAATATTATATTATTAGATTATTTATAATGGCATTATGAGCTTGCTAGTAATCATAATATTATTTAAATTCAGTCTGTTACATACAGTCAAATCTGTTGCCTAAACAAAGCCAAGGTAAACTTGTTTATTATTCCAAATATTACTGAGGTGGTCTGTGTCCCAGCTGTGTGTAGTCCAAAGCTACAATTACGCATGTCTTTACTTTTTTTTTATCCTGTTATTAACTCATTCAGTGCTTAATGGCTGAACAGCATACAGTAGTCCAGCTGCATGGACTATGATCTATGCATAGTCCATAATCTATGCATGCAAACTGTGGATGACATGTATCAGTACCTACAATATTGGCAGGTGATGCTTTGGTGCACACAACTGATTTTCATCTAAATGAGAGAGCAAAGGCAAGTGGACAGGGCAGGGACCATGCCACATGTTTAAGCATGCTAGCAATCTTTCAGCATAGTGGGCCAGATTTTCAGCCCTGATTAAGGCTGGTTGAATTTGGCTGTGCGTAGCAGCTTCTTAAGGATCCAGCTGGGGATTTCCCTTGACAGAAGAGTACTTGGGTAGCACAAAAGCCATCGTATTATAGGGGATCCTCTGGTTCCACTGCAGCCAGCAAAATTTACAGCAGGCCTTTGTCTTCTTTGAATTATGCCAAGGCCAAAATGGACTTTGATGGTCCTGGGTTGGGGAACAGAAAGGTGGCTTAAAATCATGTTTTCTCCTGCTTTCCTCAGCTGCACCAAATCCAAGATTGATACTATATTCAAAAATAAGGCTGTATTCTCAGTAGTGTGGCAGGATGCCATTCCATAGCATGCTCCCTCCTGGCAACAGTGTGGTTCTGCAAGCAACCTGTCCTTGGTTCCCTCCGGGTTCTCCCAGTAACTTTATTCACAGCACCGAGTGCTTAAAATAACATTCTCCTTCCTGGGACCAAATGTATTAATTCTTTATAAAATACAATCTCCTTTGGCCCTCCAGAACCACACTATTCCCTCTTGGGGGCTCTGAATTCACCCCTGTTTCAAAGCTTTGGGTTCCCAGTTTCTCTGAGTCAGGAGCTCTGCCAGTCCCACTGCAACTCCTGGCCTCTCTGGAGAGTCTATCCCATGGTTTGCTCCTGCTTTGGTCCCTTGGCACACACCACCTTCACCCCTTTGCTAAGGGATTCCACAGCCCTCCTTTATGGGGCTGTGCTGTGATTTAGGCAGGGTTCCCCAGTTCACCAGTTCCCCCTCTGGTTCCGGTTCCTATCCCAGGGAGTCTCTCTTCCGGCTCATTGCTCCCCTGCAATTCTCCTCTGTCCATGCTGTCTGTCCACTCTCTTTTCCAAGTCACCAACAGTTGGATTTAATCATGTTCAGAAGGTAGCTACCTAATTAACACCTGCTGTCCCAGGCTCCATTACCTCTGTTGTGATAATTGGGCCTACTCATCTACTCTAATTGTGATCTCAATGTAAAAAAATATTTGTGAAAGCTCATAAGATGTCACAGTAACCTATAATAGCAAACGTTGATGGAAAAGATATGGAAGGCAGACAGAGTGAATTGTTTCAAACAAAAGGCCTACTGATATAATTCAAAGACTGTGTTAAGATTATGCTTGGGTAAACAGGAAAAGTATGGGACCATAAATCAGTGAAGCAAAATTGGTGTGTCAAAAACTAGGTCTAACTGGTGGACAAAATAGAGAACAGACTGTTGCTCCCACTGCTCCCTTTTGGAGTCCTTAAAAAGAAGAGTCTTTAAGGACAGAAACGGCTACTGGAGCTGCCACCCCAAGAGCCTTTGTCGTCCTGATCCTGAGAGATGTCCTGACTAGAGCAGGCAGAGAGAAGGACCCAGATGACATGGTCACCGCTACTGGCTCAATGTGAATCCCAAATACCACTGGGTTGAAATAAGATCAGACTTTTAACAACAATAGCTCCAGCCCATCTCACTTCACGTTTTTCTCATTTTCCCAAAAGGACAGTTATTACCGTCTTTTATGTCAGACAAGGATGGTTTTCCTTCTAAAAACTCTCTTCAGCGAAAGTGGAAGGGAACACATGATGCTGTTTAAAATCAAAGCCCTATTTATAACTTTTTATTTCAAATGCTGTAACTGTTTTCCTTTTCTTTATCTTTCATAAAAGCTTAAAAGGATTTTAGCGGTGTGTTTGCCATGGTTTTAAGCAGGTTCAGATATCTGCATACCAAACCCTGGACCTTTTTTAACACTGTTTAATGTTGGACAGTGACTGGGTTATGTTAGCACCTTTAGCCCATATATTCCATATAAATTAATACAATGCCCCTTCAAGTGGACAGGTCATCGTCCCACACATAAACAATAAACTTTCATGTTTTAAGACCTATAAATTATTGAAAAGACGTCTTTGTAATTCTTTGCTTTCTCTTTCCTACAGATCAGCTTATTACAATGGTCATGCTTTTTGCAGCTGCCGTAGAGAAGCTGAGGTTGCAAAACACTTTCTGTTAAAAACCCATTGACTTTCCCTATTCCAGACTTCATGAAAAATTTACCTTTCAGGCTGCAATTTTCCATGCTTGGTGTCTACTCAAGGAAGAATTAGCTTGGAATGCTTGCAAAAAATCCCTTAAAATGCTTTAAAGTGACAAGAAAGGAAAAAATATCATAGTCCCACTTCAAAACAACTCTGACCATCTTTTTTCTATACACATAATTTTACATATTACTAAAAATGGCTAAACTTTATAACACACTAAATTTTAAAAACTTCATGGATAATATTATAAGCAATTGAAATAATTCTTCTGAACATGCTCCATGGCATCTGATATGATTTTCAGCTGAACAAATGCCTTGACTCCCACTTGTGACATCACAATGCTACTTTTAACTTGCCAGATGCCTAGCAGGCACATTAGATACCCCTGGGACAACATGCTTTAGGGGTAGGTGTGTCAAACTCATTCTGTGCAGAGGATAGAATTATATTTTTAGCGTTGGTTCACAGGTTGGAGTTACAAAGTTAGAGCTGCATACTGCCCTTTATCCACCGATAGTGGGCTCCTGATGTGTGCAATTACCCAATCTCCATTCATCGCTGCATATTTCAAGTAGGGTTGTGGGAAGCAATGCCTGCAGACAAAGGGGCCGCAGGCACATGTTGGTCACCGCTTCCCACAGCTCCCATTCGCCGGGAACAAAGAACTGTGGCCACTGGGAGCTGTGTGGGACGGTGCCTGTGGACGGTCAACGTCCGCAAAATGTCTCGTGGCCTGCAATCAGATTACCCTGATGGGCCGTAGGTTGCCCACCACTATTCTAGGGGCACTAAACAAGGGACTCCAACTGTAATGGCTAGCACCACTTCCCAGCATACTTAGAGTCAGGAGTGGGAAAAGAATGGACTAGAAACTTTGATTGAGGCCAGTAGAGAGGCTTATGCACGGGTTGATAGGGACAAGCAGTTTGCTGGGCCAGTGATGAGCCAGGACTGCTCAGCCCCTCAGTGGGAGAGGACAAACTGACTCAAACAAAGAGACTAGGCTTAGATTCAGGATTTTTTGAGTGTTAAATTTGGAGAAGAGAGGGAAGCAGAACAGCTCAAGAACTCTCTAATTAACTCCCCCAAGCACAAAGGGAGCCTTTGAACTGCCGTGGGACTGAGCACAAGGATCAGGCAGTTCCAGCCCTGCAGAGACCAGTGTCCAGACAAGTATCAGAATCTGACCTGGTGCCAGCTTCCAAGAGCACGCCAGGACTCCAGACCAGGGAGCCAAGAGAAGTATCTGTCCCACGAAGAAGCAAAGACACTGTAAGAAGACCCTTTTCTTTAATCTGGCCACCATTCACAACAATGCAGCACTTGTCTCTGGACTCATCCTCGAAATACCATCTGCCTGGGAAGGTGCCAGAGAGGGAACTGGGGTTGAGATAAAGTGTGAGTGTTGGGTGGTGGCAGATTTGTTGAGTGGTTAATGTTCAATACTTATTAATGAACCCTAATCCTAACCCTTTCTTTCCCTAGAGTCTATTTTCTTGCTTTCAATAAAGCCCTCCTTTGGTATATTGTTGTTTTTGGGTGCATCATTTCTTTGTTTCTCGTGAACTGGATTTTATGCTCCTTGCAGCAGGGGTAGCATTCTTCATTTTCCCAAGCGATAGCACCACTTGTGTCCCAGGGAGAATAGGTGAAGGCACCGGGCATCACAAAAAAGAATGTAGGACCCATCCCATGTGCTATAGAGGAGAAGCTACTCCAAGTAGCAAGCACCAGGGAGGAGGTGAACTGCACCTCAGGAGAGGAGCTAGGCGAATACGAGCACAAGGTTGGCTTTATAATCTGTTTTGACTGAGCAAATAGTTTAGAGCTACAGGTATGAGAAGGTATACATAATATTTACAATGAGTTAAAAGGGATTTGGAGAATTCTCTTCCATATTTTAAATAACACTTTGGTCTGAGCATCACTGAAAATAAACCTTTCACTTGCTTCTGTTTACCTTTAGGCCACACTACAAAAACTGTCTTTTTAAAAAGAGAAAAAAGTATAACGAGCAGTTGGGAGTAACAGAGTAAACTAGAGTACAGATAGGAGGAGAAGTGTTTGTTAATGAGCAAGGGGATATTAATTAGTGAGCATCAAACCACCCTATTTTAATTTCTGTTTCCTAGATTTAAGGTTAGTAATGAAATATTGCACAAGTCCATAAATTGGCCGAATGTCTGGAAGTGTGAAATTTAATACCTTTGAGATTAAATATGCCCCTTCCTCTGTAAAGTGTACTTTCTCCCAGTGGAGATTTAACTGTTCACTTTTGAGCTGATCCAAAGCTCTTAAAATTCAGTGGGAAAACTGAGTCATTTCAGTATACTTTGAATCAAGCCCTTGATTCTTTTTCTGCAGCACACTCCTTTTCCCCACCAGAAGGCTGATCTTCCCTTTGAATATAATTAAATATGCACAATAGTGCTCCACTTTATATATTGCACATTACTTTACTTTCTTGGTCTGAATATTTATAACTAAACATTACTTTTATTTGGTTCATTTATTTTAAGAGGAACTATTTATAAGGGAGAAGTTTGGCGCACACCAAGATGGGAAGAAATGCTCAGTCTCACAGTGCTGACTATTGGTGTGTAAAATTTCTTTAGCTGAGACATTACAAAAGCTAAACCCAGAAGAGCCAGTAATGAATGGGATTACTGCTAAACCAGTACTGTAGTAATGATACATGATTTATACTTATGTGATGGAATTACTTTTAATACCCTGTGACTTTGATGTACTTTCATTACTGCACTAAATAAATTAGCTGTAATTCTTATGATGCCTCCTGAATTTATACAGTAAGTTAATTAATGTTATATTTGTAAAATGAATAATTACTGCACATATGTTTCTGACAAGATCTCAAAATGTTATATGGTGACATAATATTCTTATGGCCCAAGGCCATAAATTTACAGTGTAGAGAATCTCAGTTAAATAGTAGTTGCAATGGAATTGGTTATGCCTAATGTAAAGAACACTGATGGACTGAAAAACAGTATTGGGCTCACTATACTTAAATAACGCTAGCTAAGATCCGGTGGACCTCGGTAGTAGAAGTAATGTCTGATGTTCAAACGTATCTACAAACAAAACAAGAAATAATTTTAACTAGATAGCAAATTACATAGATTGAATCTCCCAAATGTTTTACATCCTGACGTATATTAATAAATTTTTTGCAGCCCCATTCTAAGATCTGCCCAAGAACATAGCACAGTGTATGAAATGATGAAGCTCATTCCTGACATCAGGGCTCAGCTTTCTGATGAAGAACTGAAGGAACTCAGTATGTGTACTATAAAGGAATACTGGGCAAAAGGATGCACAGGTAGCAATGTGTCTGTCATAATGATTTTCTTATCTGGTTATAAAATACAAATAGATTGCTTTTCCAAGTGCTGAAACAGACATGTTCTGTATCTTTGCATATATCGCTGTCTGTTAGGGATATGCTTCTGAGATAATACACATTCTTGTCATTCAAAAAGACTGTGAAGGTGCTATCAAGGGTAGATTAGTTATGCTTTGAGAGGAAAAATAAATTCCATATTAAAAAATTTGGGGAAAAGGTTTTTTTTTGTTTTTTTAATTTTTTTCCCATTTCTAGAGTGAATCTTAAGCACAATGTTAAGTTAAGAAACCTACAAGGGTGTTTGTTGTATCCGTCAGCAAGAATTCTGCTTCTAGCAGGACCTGTGGATTCTGAACAGTACTCAGTGACTATAAATCATGAATACTAGCCAAGATTTGAAACAGTGACTAGTGATATTAGGTGCTTCAATTTCTGGATCCTCAACTTGACCCTTTTTTATTCCTTCTCTATATCAGGGAACTGTTTTTATTCCTATAACTATATTGTAGTGAGAAATGTCAGTTCTAATAATGATTCTCTCCAATTCTTGAGAAGTAGAAATTCTGAAAGACCTACTATAATTTATACGAATATAAAATCCCTGAAGATTAGATTTGTGAAAAGTTCATGAAGTTTTTCTTTTCAAAAACTTCTTATAGCTTCTTCCAAATTAGACCAACCCTGTGTTATAGCCATGTCATCAAAGAATGCTGTTTTGTATTGTACATCATCAGAATACCATCACTTTGATGTATAACATTAAGTGCCATTGCTTTTATGATGGATAACACCAAGCGCCATTGCTCTGGTGATGGATAATAGAAAGTGCCGTTGCTCTTATAATGTATTCTAGTGAGGGGACAGTCTTGCTGTAAAATACATTATGAAAGAAAATCACTCTGAGTTATCTATTGTCAGAGCTATGGTGCTTAATGTTATATAGTCTCATTGTGGCATTGGTCTGGTAATATATAAAATAAAATATAATCTCTTGGTCTGTACTCATTCCACAAAACAAGAGTGGTAGAAGAAAGCTTAATTTTTTTAAAAAAAATTGAGAGGTCCCTTTTGGGAGTGAGTAGAGTTGTGAAAACTAGAAGTAATTGGCTAATAAATACTTTGTTTAGCTATCTTAAAATAAAGTAGTACATATAAATCATGCTATCTTTAGCTAATTTTTATATACTTTTAACTTTTTTGGCACATGCGTTCCTCAGACTACACACTGTACCAAAAAAAACCCTAAAAAAGAGTGAGAACAATTAAAACTCATATCCTCCTTTTGTACTGTCTGATATATCAGAGGTTAGCAATGGGATTATATCAATACAAGTCTAACAGTAGGCCTCAGTTTGATCCAACAGATCAGTTTATTCTTAAATGTTGCATTCCAATCATCCTTTAAATGTTTGAAGTAATGCATCTAAAGTGAATATGGAAATCAAAGCATGGAACTCAGAACTGAGCAGCTTCCATTACAGCGTTGCTGTGTAATTAACAGACAAACTGAACTAGAATGTGAACAGGCAGGAGCTACATTTGCATAATGATGTAGAGATAATGAATAGGACAAATTTAAAGTCAAAGCTAGTGACTCAAATGATAGACATGAAAATTGGCATCTTGATTCACTATACAGATTTGAAAGAGTCGAGGACTTCACTGTGAATTACTGTACATATCTTGGTCACTGGGACATTCATGTTACTTTAGATTGGGTGCCCTATTGATTTTGCAACAGTTAATTCATAATTACAATGTGGTGTAAAATGGTGGCTAAAATTGCTGATCACCAAGCTGTGTATGAGATAAAAGCTAATCTTAATGACTCAGCCTATCACACACTGCCTTAAAGACAAAGTTGCTTTGCATCAATGTGCAATCTTTTCCAGTTCTTTGAACATGGCTAAGCAACATTTTCAGTCTAATCAGGTGCTATGACCCAAAAATAAACACTAAAATGGTTTTATACTGAGTATAACAGACTTGATACAATTAATACATACCAGCCATGTTTTTAATTTCAGAAGATTATTTTTCAGAGAACAGTTCAGGAAAATCATTTTTTTTTCTTACATACACTAACAAATTCTATAACAAGGGTTTCTACACTAATTTACTTTCCTGGTACCTTTTTGGAAATACTAAAGGTGCAACATTTTCTGATTTCTATGAAAGAACTTTGACATATATCAGGGGACCTGTACTGCATACATTACATGAATGACACATCTCCCATTGACATCAGTGGGTGCTGGATAAAGCCCAAAGGACCTGCTAATTTATTGCTAACAGACTTGTTAACTTTCTAAGAGTTCACAACTATTGTGTTTTAATTGACTGTTTTATTACACTTTTTTGTAATATCTTATCTGCTGTTCCGCGTTAATCATGCTTATAAAGATATAGCTGTTGTGAGGTTATATGCCACTTACTGAGTAGATGGGCAAAAGAAAATAATGACCCCCAAAAGAACCCACTTTGTCAGATACATGGAGTGGAACATACAATAGGAAGATATATCTATCTATATGCATGTGTGTGTGTGTGTGTGTGTGTGTATATATATATATTGTGACAAAGCTCCAAGTTTGTACTTGTGGGTCCTGCACTTCCTGGCAGATTTAGGGGCCTCAGAAACTCATCTAGGCCCCAGAGTGACCTCCCTTTTCTCAGTATAATTGGCAAGAGTCACCGCCTAGTGAGTTACCTTCATCGCAGGCCAGTATGGAAGGTGTAAAAAGTAGGGAGCCCAGGCCCGCCCTCTGCTCCGGGCTCCAGCCCAGGGACCCTAATAGTATCAGCTAAGATGGCTGACCTTTTATCCACAAAACACAATACAATTCCCTGGGCTACTTCCCCACAGTGGTCCCTGCTTCTTCAAACTCCACTTCACCCTTACCTCAGGGCCTCCTTCCTTCTGGATGATATGTTGTCCACCACTCAGTCTCACCAACAGCACAACCTCCTTCCACAGCTCCTGACACCCACAGCCCACCTGACTAACTGGGAGGTTTTTATCTGGTTTCAGCCAGTCCCTGATTGGCTTCAGGTGTCCCAATTAGGCTAGCTGTTTCTACTCCTTTCTAGAAGGTTCTTAATTGGCCCCAGGTGTCTTGATTGGCCTGGAGTAGCCTTTGTTTGGCTATCCAGGGAACAGGGACCTGCACATCCTGAGACTGATATACCTGTCTTCCAGAACTCTCCTGTATCCTCCTGGTCTGACTCCATCACTATATATATATACTTCGTCAGATACAAAGAATGGAGCATACAGTAGGAAGATATACATATATATATACACACACACACACATACACAGAGAACATGAAAAGGTGGAGGTTGCCACCTTCTCATATTTTCTGTGTGTATATATATATATCTTCCTACTGTATGCTCCATTCTTTGTATCTGACGAAGTGGGTTCTAGCTCATGAAAGTTTATGCCCAAATAAATTGATTGGTCTCTAAGGTGCCACATGTAACCCTTTTTCTTTTAGTGTCACAGAGATCTCACAAATGAAAGGGAATTTGGAGGAAAATAACAGAAATGATTAAGAGGTTGTGGGATTGATTTATGAGGAAAGATTAAATGAACTGAATCATCTACAAATATTTTAAGAATGTCAACACCAAAGAGGATGAAAAATTGTGGTGCATGGGGGTTGAATTAGCGTAATGGATGGAACTGAATAAAGGGTATTTGGGACTGATTGCAGGACACATTTCTTGTCAGTGAGTGCTGGTGAGACTAATCTGCATTACAGCTAAACTATGATGACGTATCCAAAGAGGCACTGTCAGCTTAATTGGTTACAAGTAACACAGCGTGGTTTGTGTTCACACAGCAGCTTTTCTGCCATCAGTCATGTTTTCTCTCTGAGCTTAGCAAATTGCTTAACTATGTTTTAGTGAGTACCTTGTGGGACATGCTGTCAGCTATTCTATAGAGTACTGACAGTGGCTAAGGACCACCGGAATTTTTAAGGAGCCCTCTGTTCTGTTTAAGATTTTGGGAATTCTTGTTGGAAAAACTAAAAGTCCTCTGTCTTACGCGTCGTCGTGACCATTTTCGGTCAGAGAGGTCTTTCTATTTCTTTCTGTTACTGCGTCCTTCAGCTTTCTGGAATTTGGTGCTTGACATGGCACAAAACATGGAGTAACAGCTCTCTGAGGTTTGCTTCCGAAAAGATACAGTTCAGCAATTTTTTTCATTTACACTGCCAAACAGAACTATGAGGAGGACAGACTACGGGGCAAGAAAAGCTTTTTCCCCTGGTGGGACAACTTTGTGGTTCTCTGAACTGGCAGTGAGTGGCAGGGACATCTATGGATGACTTAGCCCTCTCTTTACTTTCTTGCCCCACAAAAGTACTCAGATGAGAGCTGCTCCATTTGTGGATAAGAGTAAGCAAAGTTCATGATGCAAGAAAATTAAATTAAAGAATTACAGCTTATACTAGAAGAGTCAGGTGGGAAAGGAATCCTCTCTCTACCCAACAGGGACACTAATGGTGTTTCTCTACCAACTGTGATTAATGGGGCCCTAACCTAATCGTTGCTGCATTGGCTAATAAAGCCTTACACAGACTATGGTGCTGGCAAACAACGCTTCATCTTCTGCTTCAGTGGTCCCAAAATGATTGTTGTGTGTTCATTTGGAGGTACAGAAATAGAAATGGAGAAGCCTAGAAGTGAAATAGCACAACCTAAATGTCTGTGAAACTCCAAAGTCATTGCTACTTCCTGTGTACTCCATAAGATTTGTGAGCATCTGCATTTAGTCCTTCAAACTGGCACATAGGCATTTAAAATAGGTATTTAGATATCTGGCTGCTTCTAAGAGTCCCCAAATGTGAGAACTCGGAGCCTTCCTTAGCTTTATGATTGGACTCAACTGGAGTCCTTTAACTTACCTTGGACTAAATTGAGGCTGTTTAGTTGTTTAAAGTATGCTTTGTACCTGCACTTAGAGAAGTCTGATAGGTGCATTTCGTAAATTTACAAATTATAATAAATTATATTTTAAATACTTTTGATTTATTATTTTATGTAAAGTGTTAAATATTCCAAAAATTTGAGCCCCCAAAGTTTTTCTCTTAGATTGCATTAAGGGAGACTGCTTGTCAATGCAATGAAACACTTAGTATATAACCTCAATAAAAACAAGGATTTAAACATAATCAGTTTAAAATAATGTATCTGCAATGATTCCCAGCATTATGATGCAGAGCTGCTGTTGTATGCTGCCTGACTTAAATAAGAATGTCAGTCCTTAAATAAGAAGGAGCCCTATTGCTTGATTAGAATGTTCTACTGTCTGGGATGCTGTGACTACCTGTAAAAAACAGATGGACCAGTTATTCTTAGATACCAGTAAAATACCAGTGGCATAGTCCTATACTGTATAGATTTCTTGACCTTTCCCTCATAGACCCCTCTACGCATTTCACTTCTTGTTATTTGATTTTGTATGTGTGTGTCTTTCGTTTGTTTTTTTAAATGGGAGAATATTCATTTTATTGCAAACTACACACGGGTTATGGATATTCATATTATAGATATTTTTCTAAGTTTGAATTATTTTTCTTGGTATGTTTTTGTAACTCATGTCTAGGAACTTTATTATTATTACAAACAATACAAAGATCATGTTAAAATGAAGAGAGCCCAGTATATGTGTTAATCTGTAATAGACTGAGAAATTAAAGTCTTGCTTTATTTTTAATTTCAGTTGTTGGAAATCAAGGTTTCTATGCCATATTGAAAGGCTCAGCTAGACCTCAAGCAAAGTGTTACAAAAGAATGCTTGGAGAAGACTTTGATTCATTACGTGTAGCAAGGTTAACTAATAGTCAAGCTACTATGTTTGGTTTTTCAGGCCGAACAATGGTAAGCAATGATAAAGATACTCTATTAAAGTAATTAACAGTATAGAGAAAGCTAGTTAGGTTGCTTATATTGATACAAGAAGGAATTTTGTCAGTTCTACAGGTACATAAAAGAGCTCCTTTCCTTTTCTTATCCTTTGATACACTCTGCTCAACTTACCTTTAAGCTCTTTTCTTTGGGGAAAGGAGTGGTCTTTTTAATTGTCTATAAAGTGCCATGCATTTTATATAAGTAAATATTATGTAACACTATAATTATGTATGTATATATACACATACAAAGAGAGAGTTCAGCACAGCCTTACTTACATAAACATCACATATATAAACTCTCATTTACCTAAATGTATCTGAATCAGGTTCATGTCCCTTATCTGTTTCAAATAACAGGATGTTTTCAGACAGGTAACCTTCAGATCTGTAAAGACTGGTGGTCAGCTTTTTAAAAGCAGATAAATCCAGCAAAACGCAGTGTGACAAGGGCTCTTTGACTACTGTACTCTGCTGAGCCTATTGGACCCAGGGAAGCTGGCTGGATAATGATTATTCGCAGAAAATCTTAGTCTCTTATAAGTTTCAGTGCATCAAGACTGTAAAGAAAAATGTGTGCCCTGAACCTCATAAACGCTTAAGGGTTTCAGCACAGCAGATTTTTCTTATGTGTAAAAAAAAACCAAACACAACAAAAACCCCTTCCCCTACAAAAATAAAACAAAATACACACACCTGCATTTAAACCTATAGTCTTGCTGCTTGCTTATTAGCTGGATGGTCTTGAGGAACCCAGACAGTACTCTGTTGGCTCCTGAAGCATAGATTTCAAAGTCTGTGGAGCAGTAAACCCCTGGTTGTCCAAATGTTGAGTACCCACAGGGATAGGCTGTCCCCTTAGACCAGGGTAGGCAACCTATGGCACGCATGGCAAAGGCAGAACGCAAGCTGATTTTCAGCGGCACTCACACTGCCTGAGTCTTAGCCATAGTTCTGGGGGGCTCTGCATTTTAACTTAATTTTAAGTGAAGCTTCTTAAACATTTTAAAAACCTTATTTACTTCACATACACCAATAGTTTAGTTCTATATTATAGACTTATAGAAAAAGAACTTCTAAAACGTTAAAATGTATTACTGGCACGCGAAACCTTAAATTAGACTAGAGTGAATAAATGAAGACTCGGCACATCACTTCTGAAAGGTTGCCAACCCCTGCTTTAGACCATTGGATAAACAAGAAGGCACTGTACATAGGATGGCATGCCTACATGCGCTAGCAAATACACACTTATACACACTTCTGGAATTAATTCAGAAATTACTGAGAGTACCAATATTATCCAATATTTTGAAAGATATTTTTCTATTGCAAATAGGTCCCTAATGTCCAGTCACTGGCTGATATCCTGACTGATGATTTCTGTTTCAAAAATATTCATTTCTTTACCATCAGCAAAGCACACAAAACTAATTTCTTTTACTTTATTAGGGCATGGCTACACTTACAGGATTATAGCGCTATTGGTTATAGCAGTCCCCTTATACAGCAATATGTATAGTGCTATTGCGTGTCCACACTGAGACGCACCAGCGGTATAGCATGGCCACATTTGCGGCCCTTCAGGTAGCATTAAGAGCAGCGTTTTAGGGCAGGTATCCCAGCATTCAGCTGGGTGCAACGTGCTTTTCAAACGAGGAGGGTGAGGGGGGACGTGTTGTGTGTATGCGGAGGGAGAGAGCCAGTGGTTTTTCCATCCTTCTGAGAGCCTGTCAGCAAGCCTGTCAGCGCGTGTCCGTTCACAGAGGGCTTTGTTTTCACACGGGCTCCCTCCTTAAACATTTGCATTGCTTATCTGCCGAGTTAAGAGAGAAACTCTAAAGAGGTACTTCTGCATTCCTCCAGCCGAGTTCAAAAGAAAGGGAAGAGACGTCAATTGCCTTAAATGGCTCCAGACATCTCAAGAGATCACTTGTGGCACAGTGGGTGTCCACATTCTCGCCGTAGTGCTACAGCGGGAGCGCTACAGCCCTTATTCCCCGTGCGGAGGTGGATTACCAGGAGCGCTATAACTCCGCGGTTATAGCGCTCTACGTGCCTTGCCAGTGTGGATGGGTAGTAGGTTATATTGCTCCTGGGGGCTTTATAGCGCTATAAAGTGCCAGTGTAACCATGGCCTTAGTTATACTGTTATGGTGAATAGACAAGTCTCCTAGATAAAGCAATTAGGGTTGAGTGGTAGATCTAAGACTACAGTTGCGTTATTCCAGATGATGAAATTTCTGTCAAACTATTTAAACTTAGGTCATTCCCAGGCAGGAGAATTCCTTAGTATAACAATGACATCATATATTGCTAGCTGCAATGTAAGAGTATTTTTAACAAGAGCTCCAATATACTATCTATTAAATACAAAAAATGCCTGAAAATGAAATTGTTTAGGTTTGAAAATCAAGCCCTTGAAGTTATAAAATGCTAGATTTTACTTTTTCTGTGCAAACATTAATTCTGCCCTGTTTCTTGTACTCATTGTGATACAGTCTTTAATTACATGATCACACACTATTTTTTCCATAGGATGTCTGCTTCATTTAGTGCATAGAATCTTTTATCATGGAAAATATTAGCCAACCTGTCTGCAGCTCACTTTATAATAATCCAATTTAGTTAAATAAAATAACTGCACCACATCTTCAAGTGGGAAGGGTAGGAGAATTTGGCTGGATGGGAGAATGAAGGGAACAGTGCTTTATGGCTGCGGATGGGGCGGAGAAGAGGAAAACTGCTGCATAAGGTGATAATGGGCCAGTGTTGTGATGTTGATTCATCCCCTGGATGGGCAGAAGAGTTTAAAAGAGGTAGCCCTGTGTGTGAAGCCCCTTTTCACACAGAGCAGGCTGAAGCAACACCGGCCCTTCCCTCTCTTTTCGGTGTTAAAATACCAGGCGTGGTCAAGGCCTACTGTGGGCAGGGCACCAGCTGCGCTTTTTTAAGGGGACAGAGCTAGTAAAGAATTTTTCCCTCATTGCCTGATTGGCCTAGATGGAGTTGGAGTTTTTTGGCCTTCCCCATAGTGGGTTCAGGAAGGACTTTTATGCATAGCAAGGTAGGCTGTAGGCCACAACTCATTATATAAGTGTGGGAAAGGTACTCCATGGGGAACTTGTACAGTGACTGGATACATGGCTTGAAAAAGAGGTGTTCATTAAAGGAATAGAACAGGGTGGGGTTACGGACTCCTATGGTAGATACAGTGGGGAGCCAACCTCTGTTTCTTATACTCCACATTAACTCTCCTGTGGGGGGTGGGTAGGGTGGATGGTAATGTCCCAGCAATGGATTGGCTAAGGGGACCTGGATGGAAAAAGAGGGGGAGCAGGTGAAAGCCCTCTGGTTAATTACGGAATGAAGATGGGGTTACCTGCCAGGTAGTCCCAGATATCTAATAACAAAGTTACAGCCTGATTAGTACCACATCAAATGTCTCCTGTCTTCCTTTAAGTATAGCTGGACAGTAAATACTTATGTGAGTGGCAGAATTGTTGATGTTTGAACATTTCTTATTCTATACATCAGCTGATATTTAGATCTCCATATCTCGGTTTCAAATGGTTCTGTGCTCTCGCAAAATGGTCATGTCATTAGAAGCTAAGGGCTTCATTTTCAGAGGTATTGAGCACTGACATGCCAGTTTAAGTCAAAGAAAGCTGAGAACGCTGAGCATGTTTGTGGCCCCAGCTTTATATACAGAGAGTGTTGGCAGGTGCTCCATTTGAAGAATTTGTATTGCAGATTTTTTTGAGACAGATGACAATTCAAGTAATCCATTTTCACTAGAAGTTCTAAGTTTACCTGTTATCTCTTTTGTCTGTCTTGTGGCATAGTCTTGCTTTTTCATTAAAATATAATTTTGAGATAAAATGTTTTTCTGTTTGTTTCTCCAAGTAATAAAATTGTTTAATCTATCACATCATATGCTGAGGAGAACTTTTACAAAAGTGCTTTAAGAACTTAATTGGCCAAGTCCCATTCATTTTCAAGGGGATATAAGGGCTTTTGAAATTTTTACCCTAAATTTTTGCACAATTCCCTTTTTTAATCAATTATTTATTAGTTCAAGTTATATAAACCTTGCAATTACATGTGAAAGTTTAACCTCTCTTTTTTACCTATTTCACATAAAGGAGCTAAATGGTTTAGGGCAAATTTGTTTTATAAAATATTCTTCCCAGGTGACCAGTTGAGAACAATTGCCAGTTGTTCAGTGTGCTTGTCTGTGCATTACAGTAACTAGGTATTTAAATTTTAAAATCTAGAGGTTTATCAGAGAGAAAAGTGATAGATTTTTTAATACAGCAGCATTTGATATTGCTATAATTGTATGCATGAACATGGAAGGTAAACAGAGTTAATTATACTGCAGGTACACTGTCAATTTTGTGGGAATAATGTGAACATTATTTGAGAAAATTTGAATCTCTTTTCCTTCTTGCTGTATAGGTTGAATAATTCAGACTGGCACTTGGAGGTTTGGGGAAGTTATTTGATTTTGTGTAGATGGTCTTGTCACTTACAATCACTTACAAAAAGTTTACATCAGCTTGCTGGGATTGAGGCTGTTAGGCTTAGCTTTCAAGCATTTTAAGCATATTGTCTCTAACATCTCTTGTCTCATCAAAACAAACAGTGAATGAATTCCAAATGCCTTCAGGAGCTAGAATTGATACCTTGCAAAAAGAGGTTATTGAGAATTCCTTATGCCATCTGCCTAGAATAAAATAAGTGACCTTGAGCAGAATGGCAAGGGAGGCAAGATCAATTCTCCCGTATTCTGTCACTCTAAATTGAATCTTTTTAACAGCTTGCAAGAGGTCTGCAAACTGTTTTCTAAGAATATTATGAAAAGGCTCCTTTAATGTGTTTGGTGACGGTCCTGGCCTTTTTGTCACTGTAGGTAAAGTATCATGCCACTGATCCAAACCAACAATTGTACTTTCTTAATTATTTAAATGAGAAGCATTGCTTATTCTTTAGGCAGTGCATTTTATGCATGGACCCTCAGGATTGTCACTGTTTACTAACAAGAGAAACTTCATTTGACTACTGTCAAGTGGATCAGAAACTTATATAATGCCCCAATATAGATCTGAAACAAAAGTGTGATGTGGACCATGGATAATGTGGTAGCTTCCTACTGATCATAATGGGCATGTTTGTTCCCAATCTGTTTTGCCACAGGTCTTTCCATTTCAGTGTACTTTCAGAGTACTTCCAGATAAGTAACCAGAGTAACTTATCAAGAAGAAAGAAATATTTAGTGCCCTACTCATTAGTATGGCCATTTGACTTCTGAATAAAGGAACTGTTGCTGTCAGTTTATGAACAGCAGGAGTGTGACCATTTGTTCTAAAGTTCATAACGTAGACTCCCAGATTTATGGCTCACAAAACCAACATATTTATGTATAAAATTGGTTTAGTTGTCAGGCCTCTATTGAATAAAGCTATTGCTTCTGGTAACTACTTTGCTGAATTAATCTTAGAGTACTAGTTTCAGTGTGTAGTGCAACAGACTTTATCTAGTATTTGCTTTCCTTGCTACAGATTTATGCTTGCAAGATGCATCCTTTTAAAGAAGGACATCATACATTTATGAAAGTTATAAAAAAGCTTATCTCCTCTTGGAAACCATTTGATATACTATCATACGCATAAAGTAGCCTAGAATTCCTGCTTACCTGTAAGGGGTTAAGAAGCTAAAAGAAACGTGGTTCGCACCTGACCAAAAGAACCAATGGGGACCGAAAATGTTTTCAAACCTGTGGGGAGGGAAAGTGCTTTGTCTGTTGTCTTTCATTTGCTCTGGGCTTTCAGGGAAACCAGACAGTTTTCTTCTCTCCAGCTAATCTATATTCTTTTTCACCAGCAATAGTAAGTAATTTAACCGGGCAAGGCTGTAGTTTATATATTTTTTTTCACTTGTGAATTTCTCATGTTTTTGAGAGACACACTGTGTTTTCTCTGTACTTTGAACTCAGCAGATGGGGGAGGAATTCTTCTGTGGTGTGAGTTTTTTCTTTGATTCTTTTTGTGATTGTAAAGTGTTTTTCCACTGACTCCTATAGAGATTTTGTTTCTTTTTTTCCCCTTTAATTAAAATATTTCTTCCAAGAATCTGACTGCTTTGTTTTCCATTGTGTAGATCCAGGCTTTTGAACCAGCCTCACCTAGCAGAATTGGTGAGGGGTTTTTCTTCAAGCCTTTCCCAGGGAGGGAGGTATAAGCTTGGGGGAATTTTTGGAAAGAGAGGGGGCTTCAAGTGGCCCTGCCCCTATTTCTTGGGGTAACACTTGATGGTGGCAGCATACTGTTCCAGACACAGGAGAAACTTGTGTCTTGGGGAAGTTTTTTAACTTAAGCTGGTAAAATAAGCTTAGGGGGTCTTTTCCCCACATCTGTACCCTAGAGTTCAGAGTGGGGAGGGAACCCTTGACATATACACTTAATGCCTGTCTGTGCTTTTCAAGGTACTTTTCAAGGTACTAATTCAGTTTCTCTTTGTCAGTCAGCTTCAAAAATGATGGCTGTCATGGAAGGTTGTTTTTCTTAGCTGTAAGTTAAGATTCTAGCTACAGTGTATTATGCAGTATATTAAAGCACAGGGGAAATATTGTTTCCCAACTTTGAATGCATACCAACTGATGCTACAAAACATGGCCTTAATGTTTAACAAAGATATTGAAACATTTGATAACAATCATGTTTGCTTCTATACCACCTTTCACCATAGGAACATGAAGCCTTTCCATGTTTCTAATGACATTAGTCTTGCAACATTTCTGTGAGGTATGTATACCTTCCAGTTTACAGATGTGGAAGTGAAGACAGACACATAGGTTCTCGCCCAAAGTAGACTTTAGTTTTGATTATACTGAAATCTGGGTGTCCAAACTTAGGCTGTGATTACACTGGAGCTGGAAGGTGTGAATTCTAGCTCAAAGACATATACCCACTCTAGTTGTGATGGAGTTAACATACTAAAAATAGAAGCGTAACTGTAGTGCCATGAGTGGTGGGAGGGGATAGCCACCTCATGTACTTACTTAAGGGTCTTAGATGGATTGTACTGAGAGCCCTTTGCACCATTGTGACTACACTTCTATTTTTTGCACACTTGCTAAATCAGAGGTACCACAGGTATAGCTCCTCGAGTTGAGTTTACACCTTCCAACTCCAGCGGAGACATACATGAAACCTGTGTGGCCTGACTTTCAGAGGGGGATGGGGTCCTGACCAAACTCTCAGGTCAGGACTCCCTCCCCCAGAGTCCAGTGGCTGTTTCCTTTGTCTTCTCAGGTGGAAAAAATAATATGGACAAAGTGTGTGTGTGTCAGTTTGCCACTTGTGTTTATAGCTTTAGTCCCTCTTTGAAAAGCATTCTCAGTTGAGAATCGAGACAGCATCTGGTGGAAGAAGGACACCTCATGCTGATTCTTTGCTAAGATATGGATTTCTTTGCCAGTACCCCCCTTCCTTGCTAAAGAATGGCCACTAGACAGGTGGTGGCCCGTTAGCTTTGTTGGTACCTGGCTGGGTCATCAGCTTGCCCTTTGTCTTTGAGAAACTTGCCATTCCCCAGACTTATATGGGAAATCCACTCCAGTCATGATTTCAGCTTAGGTTCATAACTTTACACATAATATTACTACCTGCGTTTTACCATGATATTATTAATGAGCAGGTTACAGGTTTTCAAATGATACTTTGCAAGGCATGTCTTGTATAAAGATTATTACAAGAGTGTGTAGGATGTGAATACAGGGGTGCATTCCATATCATACACACCCCACCCAGAGGCCAAGAAGCATAGAGATTGTTTTTTTTATTCCCGTCCTACCATGTACTCCGAGCTGCAAACTCAGCTGATGGGAGTCCATCTGCATGACTCATCTCCATGGGGAGGAGAGCAGAACAAGAACGAGAGTTTTAGTCTTTTTGCTGATGATTTCTCAGTCTGAATGTAGGGAGTTTCCAGGTGTAGGGTCTGCCCACAGCCTGTATCAATGGGGCTCCTCTTTGGGAAGGGGTGTAATGATTTCGGTAGAAGAGTTTCTCTTCATGCTGATTAATGTCCCTCTCCTGTATGGCCTTTCATACAGTCACAGTACTACTTCTCATATACTACATTACAATATGGGATGCAGATAAGATTAATTCATGCAGCAACTCATAAGCATTCAATAGAGTCTAAACACTAACCACTTTCTTATCATTCTAATACCTGTTTTATCAATATTAACCCACAAATGAACTAGACAGATTCCAGCTGTTAGTGTCCATTTGAGACATGGGAATCTAGACATGAGCTGGTGCCTGGTCTGCTAGTGTCACAGAGGCATCCATCATATAGAAGGTTGCAGGTAGACTATCTTTAATACTCTATATATTTAGAAATGTTAATTCCTCCATGCATTTCTAAGGGGTGTCGGATCTGTGAGAGGAACGAAATATCCTGCAGTATTCAAAATGATACAAAAGAAATTTCTCGAGCTTTGCTCAAAAGCAAGCAGAGAGTTTATTGTTGAGTATTTATTTATATTACAGTAACACCTGAGACCACACATTCGTTGGGGTCCTGTTGTACTAGGTGTTGTACAAACAGAGTGTGAGTCAGGCCCTACCCTGATCATCTGACAGTCTATATAAATGAGACAGACAAAAGGTGGGAGGAAGGAGGTATTATTATATCCATTTCTGAGAACTGAGTCTGAGGCACAGAGAGAGAGGGCATGATTTGCCCAGGAAGGCAATAGGAGAGCCTGGAATTGAACCTTGATTTTGTGCGGTGTAGTCTAGTGCCTTAACTGCAAGATCATCCCTCTTCTCTTATGAATTTTTCATGTTTCCTGTTAAAAAAACCCCCATAAATCACTCTGCAGCACTGGTGGGGAGGATGGCATTGCATACTAAACCTGGCCCAGGTTTGCAGGGTGAAACTTTCAGTGAAGCCCGGGCTAGTTTTAGGTACATTATGAATTAATAAAAAGATGATTAGTTTTATTATTCAAGGGTTTGCATAGTTTTATTCTCTATAAGTATGGTAGTCCCTGTTGACTGTGGGCATGCAAATTCTAAGTTTAAGAAAAGCACTAAAACTAGAATATGGAGTCCAAAACTGATGAATTTTTATTTCTTCACATTCCTCCTTAAAACTTAAAAAGAGCAGAATGTTTTTTTCTGATGGTTTTAATGTGAAGGGGGAAAAAGTCCCTACATTGGGAATATCGTGTCTTCGGTGTTTCAGCCTGAAGCAAATACTTCCAACCAAGTTATGACCTCCTGAAAATAGATGTTTATAATAGAAATGCTAATAGAACATTTATGCAGAAATACACTTTAAAGAAGCGAACATTTATACAACAAAAGTCTTTGCCTTGTCATTTTCAGTATTCCTTTAGCTATTATTTGGGACATTCATGTCTGAATAAGAACTCTTTCCCTCCCAGCCTCCTTATCCTGCAGAGAAATGGGGGCTCTGTGTCAAAATCTGTCATAAGAATGAGCGTGAAATCATCAACTTGGCATTATTACTTCACTGAAAGTTTAAGATTTGATCCTGTGGTCTGCCGAATGCCTCAGTTCCTATTGACTTTACATGTCAAATGGGAGTTATGTTTCCACATTGCTGGTAGTTGAGGGAACTTGAAATCTCAGTGGATTGGGTCCTTCAGTGGGAAAAGATGATGAACTGGGAAAACACAAATCCATCTTTCAAACAAAACTTCATCAATAATGAAAATGTGACTAGAAAACCACTATGGAAAAGCAACTGAAATGTAAATAGGTTTATGAAAAATAAAAATAATAAAAATACCATATGGAAGTCACTCTGACTACACAACAGCCTGTGTATTGTAAATCATAATAACTTTCAGTTGCTTTTGTCTTATGAACAGTTTTGAACAAGTGCCGTGATTAATGATAGGCCCTATTTATATAGAAATATCATTCATAAATAAGAAAGCTCCACATTTTGCTATTTTATCTGCAAAAATGCTAACTGAAAATGAAATGCTGATTGTTCTTGGGGTTGTATCTGTTTAAACCACAGTTTTCTGTTATTGCCCATATGGCACAATTTTTAAATAGTGTCAAAACGCTGCTGCATATTCAAAGGCAACACACATCAAATGATTATAAATATGTAAATTGATCTTATCTCTCTGACATTTTGCATCAGTATTTTGGGATAGAATGGTTGAACCACACTTAACTAATGCTTGGAATTTTTTGAGTGAAACTGACATTGGTATTGAAGTTCATTTCCAGCTGTGATTTTTTAAAATCAGGGTACCAATTTCTACAGGCAACAAAGTAAATTTCACACTCCTGAAGTCACAAGAGGAAGCCAGTTATTGAACAGCTAGAGTTTTACATTTTTAATATTCAACATTTCTGATAGTGCCAAGCAAGGACAGACCTTTAGCCTATTCCTTCCTGTAATGTTAGAAAATGATGCCACAAAGTCTGGACTTGCATATTTCCGGTTAAACTGGATATATGTTTTAAGATCTTCAATCTTAGCAGGTTGTACGCTTCGAGCAAAATTATTGAGGAATCCAGCCATTAATTTCTTCTTTCTGATATCTGCACACTCAGCACTAGTAACTCACATATATATCATGGATAGATTTGTAATTTCAGCAACACATTATAGGTTTATCATCAACTTGAATAAAATTAAAGTGAATGAGGGGCCATTGAGGACATAATTTTAATACATCATCCAAGATAAACAATAAATTGAAACCCCATTTGTGTTATGGCATTGGGCCAAATGCCATTATAATATGTTTGCACCTGCTGAGTAACCGTAAAACTGTGTCCATATCATAGGGGGCACATTCATCCTAACTTGAAGGATTCACACAAGATTACACCATCAAACCTCCAGTATGGCTCTCTGCATAGGTTCTGGGTGGAGCAGCTATGAATGGGTCCTTTTGTCTGCTTTGTTCCAAATACTATGGAGGGGCAATTAGTACCATCTCTGATGTGGCTGCAATGGATGGAGCCATTGGAGGTGAGCCACAGATGCATTCAGTAGCTAAAGAGCCCACATAGGTGGCTTAGAGGCACTCTGAACAGATATTCTAGCCTGAAATCTGGCATAACAGCTCTGGAGGGTCAGAAACATAGCTCCTGGGATGGACAGATTGGTTTCTGCCCCTCAGAACCCTCACAACTCCCTTCACAGAGCCTAACTACTCAGGGGTTGTGTAAAGGTCGGGGGTACACTTCGTCTGCAGTGATTTTGAAGGGGGAGTGTGTGTACATGTGTATGTATATAGCGCGTGTGTGTGTGTTTGTGTGTGTGTGATTTCTATACATGATGGCAGCACTGCTTCTAGTAGTCTGAAGAAGTGATTCCAGTCCTTCTCAGTGTTTGAGAATACGAATGCAATAACACTTAGGTTAAAAAACTCTCCAATTTCTGTTTGTGGTATTTTGTGCTCTGTTATGCACATTAATTAAATGATGGACAGACTCTCCAGCTACATGGTGCCTAAATGTGCATGCTATAAGATAAAGGCACATTAGGAAGAAAGGGGAGGAAAATAATTTCCAGGAAGCACTGTAAATCTGTTAGCCACAGGCAATATTGAATACAACAATGAAACCTGACAACAAATCCATTAACAGGAGGAGAGCAGATCTTAGAACATTAAATTGTTGAGTGGTTATGCCTTTGGATAAGCTCTGATAATTTTAAGAGTTTGTAACTTTTTGTGCATTCTAAACATTTATAAAAATATGCAAATTTGCTCATGCCTGTATTTGGAGATACCATATCTTTTTCACAGTTTTTTCTTTTAAATTAAGAGGATGGTCCTTATGTACAGCACTGCAGCGACAGAGCTGTACCAATACAGCTGTGCCGGTGCAGCACATCTGGCAAAGATGCTCCATGCTAATGAGAGAGAGCTCTTCCGTTGACATAAAAAATAAACCTCTGCAAGTGGCATAAGCTATGTTGGCAGGAGAAGCTCTCCCACTGACATAGTGGTGTGCACATGAACACTTATGTCGGTGTAACTTATGTCACTCAGGGGGGTGAAATATTCACCCCCTTGAGTGATATATGTTTTGCCAACATAGGCTGTAGTGTAGACATAATCTTAGTTTGCTTTTAGATTCCACCAAATGGGTATAGGAGTGATCAGTTTTCTATTGCATCACCAAGTATCTTGAAAAAAATCCTTGCAGTTTTTTCTTGTTTACATGGGGAAGCATGCCAATGGAAGTGAATTTGGAAATGAGCCTTTAGCATATTTCCTGCTGCTTGCAAAATAATTTTAAAAAATGAAATTGTTGGTGTATATTTAATCTTTTTCCTACAGTTCCATTATAAAAGTCAGAACAAGGGGGAAGTTTATTGGCATATATAAAATATGTTTACTGATGTTCCTTTAATAAAGATATAAAAATAAAAGGGGAGAATGTCACTGATAAATATTCAATATTTTTTGCTGATATTTTAGAAAAAGAAGAATAAAAACAAGAGGCAAAATTCATGGTCGTTATGCTACATCAGTTTGATAGTTTCTCAAACCTGTCCACTACCCAAAGAAGAAATCTGTCATTTTCTTGTTATTAATCAAATTCATTTAAAAAAATAAATGGTTTGTGTAATTACTGCTTTGATATTTTATTTGTTTACTCTTATTTTAAAATATCAAAAGTAGAAAATATATAAAATTTATTAGTGTATAAAAAGTAAGAATTTAATATTTGCATATGTAAGAATAGCAGTGGGTGTCAGTAAAAATGGTGTTTTTCAATGATAAGTGATGATGCTTCATTTTCTTCAAACATATTTTGTTAAATCTTGGAAGACTTTAGATCAAATTCCTTTGCCACAGATATTAGATTATTTTATTTGAGGTTTGTATTTAATTACTGTTTGATGATATTTTTAATAATAAATGTTATACTTGATAACAAATATGACAAGTTTTCCTTTCTCATAATTACTACTTCTTAGAAAGATAATGCTGTCACGTAGCAATAGGGGTGTGCCCTGCTTTAAACTTTTGAGGAAACTGCTATAATTTTCTTTTAAAGAAGTCACCCCAGTCACGGACTGTTTTAGTGTGATTATGCTGAGGAAGAGGAGGCAAAGGGCTCCAGAGGAGTTCCAACCAAATACATTAATTATGGTATACCATAGCTCAGAGATGGCAAACTATAGCCTGCGGGCCACACCTGGCCCGCGGGACCATCCTCCCTGGCTCCTGAGCTCACCCTCGGCACTTCCCCCTCCCCTGTAGTCACGCCGACGCGGGCAGTGCTCTGGGGGGCAGGGCTGCGTGGCAGCACGTCTAGCTCCCTCCGGGCTGCTGCTCTTAGCAGCAAGGTAAGGGGGCTGGAGCCAGGGCCAGGGGGTTGGATAAGGAGTGGGGAGCAGTGGGGGTTGGATGGGACATGGGATTCCCGGGAGTCTGTCAGGGGGCGGGGGGTTGGATAGAGGTTGGGGCAGTCAGGGGACAGGGAGCGGGGGGGGGGGTGGGGCAGGAATGCTGAGGGGGGCAGTCAGGGGATGGGAAGTCGGAGGGGGCTGGATAGGGGTGGATCCCGGCTGTTTGGAGAGGCACAATTTGCCCTCTGTACAATTTTGCAACCCCGATGTGGCCCTCCAGGCAAAAAGTTTGCCCGCCACTGCTATAGCTTGTACTACTCTCACTGACGCCAGTGGAGCTCATCTCTTGCCTGAAATGGGAATAGGATTAGAATGATAATGTACTTGGCTAAAATGTTTTGGTTTGTCTGTGAAATTCTAAGTGGAATATTGCAGACCACAGTGTAATACAGTGCATTTTGTCTAGGATTCCCTTTGGGAGTTTGTGGGATCTGCAAGCTTCCCCAGAAGGGGATAGTACTTTTCAGGAATATTGACTGTAAAGGCTATCAACATACCAACCGAGGAAGATGTTCAATAGAGTGGTGAAAAATGAAAAAAAAAAAGGCAATTTTTGATACATTCTGAAATATTAACGTTCTGAAGTTTTTGAACAGAACAGATTTTGAACATTTCTTTTTACCAAAAAAATCAGTTGAAAAAATTCACTTTTTTCACACTCTTCCCCTATTTTGTCTTCTCCCCGCACCGCTTTCTATGGTGGTACTGGTGAAGGAAGGGATCAGAAGGAGAAAACAACAAAAAATTAAAACGTTAAAACTTTGGGATTTTGATCAAACAGAGAAAAACAATTTCAAAATATTAAAAATGTTTATGTAATTTTCACTCCTGAAACAGGTCGTTTTCTGAAGGAAAATTTGTTAAAAAATGCTTGACCAGCTCTAATAGGGCTTGACCCTTCTCTGTGGAAGGCAATGGAAGCAGGATGAAGCCCTCATTCAGGATGTGAAACCAAGAGTGTCAGTTAACTACTTCAGATATGGAGCATTATAAAACATTCCTCTTCCATGCATGCAAAAGAAATAAAATGAAAAGAGATCAGATTGACTAACCTTTATTATTCCTATAAAAAAGCTCATTTCCCTGATGAAGTGAAAAGGTCCTTCCAGCTATTTACCGTGGAGGTTTAGCGTACTTGCATTTCTTTGTAGTCTGTATCATATATGCGTGATCTTGCACTTCATATGTTTTATGTAAATATGCTTATCAGTGTGAATATGATGGAACTGGAATATGCTTTATGCAAAAGGTCTCATGTAAGGTTGCATAACAACGGCTATAACCTACTGAGTATATTCGTCCTATTTGTATGCATGTATTCTTGTATCTGAATCTAGAAATATGAAAGATTTAAGATTAGCATCCCTAAATAAAACGAGGAAGATTTTGTAGCACCTTAGAAACAAAACAGTTAACCAGTTAGTCTCTAAGATGCTACAAAGTCTTCCTCATCTTATTTAGAAATATGAAGTATAACTCTGAGGTCCTACTGTAATTATGCAAAGTGTGGTCCATTAATGGTGGTTTAGAATCTTGATGGCTCCCATTGACTAGGAGAATTGATTGTAAATGGTTTATTTACCTGCAAGCATAGCCGTGGGCCAACCCAGGAGGAATGGAAACTAGGGGTCGCACAATGACATGTGACCATGTCACATGATACTTGGAGCAAACAACTGTGAATCTCTCTCTATCAGTGTTATAGAGAGTGGACAATTTATGAATTTACCCTGTACAAACTTTATACAGAGTAAAATGGATTTATTTGAGGTTTGGATCCCAGTGGGAACTGGGTATTTGGGTGCCTGGAGATAGGTAACCTGCTAAGCTGTTTTCAGTTAAGTCTGCAGCTTTGGTGGTGTGGTCCGGACTCTGGGTTTGTGTTGCCACATGCTAGCGTGTCTGGCTCAACAAGACAGGGTTCTGGAATTCCCAAGCTGGCAGGGAAAACAGGCTCAGAGGTGCCGAACACACTAATCCTCCATTACTTCTTTGGGATTTAGGACATTCAGACACAGAGCCCCAAATCTTGGGAGATAGACACATAAAACCTTTCAAGGCTGGGCCTCAATGTCTTGAGGAGATTCTCACCACCTTACAAGGATCAGGCCATGATTACTTATGTGTTAAACATATAAGTGAAGCTTGAGACATTTAATAGCATGTGACAACAGAAAATAAAACTTAACATGCTAAATAGCAGCAGAAACTGCATCCTTGAATTAGCAAGTTAGCCTATGATGAGGGTCAGTAGCTGGATGTTTACAATCCCTTCGCAAGCTACAATTTAACTATGGTTATGAGAGTATCAATATACACTAATTAAGCACTTCAGATGGTCAAACAAACCTTTAATTAACCTCTGAGCTGACGATGTCAAATTTTGGTACATAGAAGACCAATGTAACATCCCAGATGTTTCTCATAATCTTTTCTCTGGGGGTTCTCAGGTTTTTTTAGCAATAAGATGTCAGCTGATAAGAGGGTTATTGAGAACAGCAGATAGATTCTACATTATTTTAGACTTTTTCCGGAGTTGATGCAGTTTTTCTCCTTTTGGTCACGAGCCTGAGGAATATTTCACATTTCAAAGGTCTCCGAATCTTCAGGATCTCTGACTAAACAAAACTGAGGAAATTCAGAATTTTTTAAGGAAAATGTTAATATTGTCAGGACATTGCAGAATCTTCATGGTTGATATACTGCACAGAAAAAGGCTGAATAGACAGTTCTCTGCTTTGAAGCCTTGACTTTTGGAAGCCAGACAAAAGTTGAAAAGTACAGTATAGTGAGCCATAAGAAAAATAGTTAAGTGGAGCTACAAAAAAATATCAGCTCCCCATATACTCAAAATTACAATGATCCATCCTGCTTTTGTGTCATTCTTTTGAAGGACTATTTAGGTAATAAATATGGGTTTGTATCATAGTGCCAGAATTTGAGTGCTTTCATTACTGCAATGTAATTCTAACAGTATGAAGACTAGAAGTTCTATGAATGATATGAAAATATGTCAGGTAGAAAGATGGGCAGGTGACCAAGTACTGCATCTATACCACTGAGTGTTAGAACTGAGTAAATAATTTTCAACGAAGAATTCATTCCATTAATTTAGCTTTTTTCTTTGCTCATTAGCAGATCGTGATTCCCAGTTTTTTGATTATTTTCGTGAGTTCTTTAGACTTTGGTTTCGTTGCATAGCATTTATTGCAAGCATTTGATACTCAGTATTGAAATTTACACTGTATAGGTTTCAGTTGGCAGCCGCGTTAGTCTGTATCAGAACTCAGAGTTGTGGGTGCAGGATCGGGTGCTGTCTGTGGTTTCAAATCCGTTTGTACATTTCCCTTTTCAATCATTTCAAAATGCATGTTAGTGTTATGCCAAGGAAATACAGAGTTATGTTAGTGCTAAGTATCATTCATGAACTAGACAGAATTGGCTTCTCACAGTGGGTTTAGAAATTCCTGTGATATTGCTTTGCTTACTTGCTGATCTGCTAATTACTAAATCTTCACTTCTTTACTATAAATTATCACACCAGATAACTTCAACAGATATTTATTGCTGACTATTTTATCACTTAAATGGTGATGGAGTTTTCATCTCCGTCAACTACACCACAAATACAACAGTGAACATCCTCAACTGATGTACAATGGCATAGTTATGCTGATTTACATCATCTAAGGGTCCAGCCCATTAACTCTAGTCCACCTTTCCTGGACCGTCTCCCACATTCTTCCCTGAGCTGACTTCTTTGAAATGAAGACATATTCATAAGGCAGGACAGTTGAGTCTTAGGAAGAATGCTTCTTTTTCATCAGGGGTGTTTACAAAAAACACTGAATCAAATTGAACTTCATTACCATACTATTCTGCTGTACTATCGCTTTCCCTAAGTGCCACATGATTGCATGTTTAATGCATAATGCATCAGTTAGTGCCAATGCCTGTATCTCGGCTATGCTTTCAGAAAGTAATATGAACCAAGACTCAGACACATTAAGAGTGACTAAATCAGAAACAATTAGATGTATAAAAAGTATTCAAAATTAAGTGGTGGCACATAAATTAACCTTTAAATTTCATTTTTACCCCCATTTTACTGATACAGAGAAAAAATTAAGTCTGATACTTTTGCCTTTCTTTTTTAGCTTATCAGAGGTAGTTGTTTTGGGACTCTGGAAATAGCCCCACCAAAACTGCCACACATCCTGCTGTCCGTCATTACAGAAGAGAACTGTGAAATTCTTAAAATTTCTTCCAAGGATTATTTGAGAATAAAAGAGGTAAAACTGTGATACTGTTAGAGTCTTAGAACTCTCCCAAAGGCAATAGTTTTAACATTCTTGTCTTTGGTGCTGTATAATTAAGTATGATGTATTTAATTTAGCCATTTGGTTAATTTGAAAATGCTTTAACATAAATATCTTTTCAGGTTTTTGAGTACTTTCATAGAGAGGGCTCAATTATACACCTTCTAAGGTTGAGAAGTGGTGGGAAGAAGGGACAGCTACATTGCCTCATCCGCCATGTCAGGCGGCCTCTAGTTTTTGTACTTGTCTTCAGCAGCAAGGGCATTTTCCTCTGCTCTTCAGCCCCAGGTGGAAAGACCAGATCTGTCAATCTCAGGGAGGAAGCCTGGCTACCACTTCTGTAAAGAAATAAAACCCCTCAAAGTCATTCATCCTCCTGGCTGCTTCAAGAGGGGCCTCCAACACAACAAAAAGCACAGCAGCAGATGATAATATAATAGGAGACATGTGGATCAAATATTGTAAGCATAATCCATTGTGGTCATCTGAGAAGCGTCAGATCAGAGAAGTCCTGTTTTTGCCAAGCATGATCACTGTCATTGAAGATAAGGTATCCAATTGTGAAATCTGCTATAAATATGGGAAAGACAATACAAAATAATAGCTAAAACCACAAAAGACTAATGATAGGCATTGAACTATCTGAATTAAACAGGAAGAATTACCTCTTATTAGTGGACTACTATTCACATGTTTATGAAAGCTGAGCTTTTCTACAATGCATCAAGTAATAATGTAATAGTATACTGAAAATCAAGTTTGCTCACCATGGATTTCAGATGAGTTCAGAGCCAGCAGTTACTACAGTTCATGTGTAGTTCACTTGGAAAATTCTCTTTTATAACTGTTTACAGTTTACCATATGCATCCCATTCCATGCGCAATCAAATATGTTAATGGAAAAGTCTGTACAAACAGCAAAAGGTCCATCAAAATATTTATAGTCCTCCCAAGGTTTCTCCTCAACCAGACTGTGCAACAAGAACTGTTCAAGATAGGGGACAGAAAATCCAGAACCAACTTCTACAAGTAGTGTCTTGCTATTATTTCCACAGAAACAATACCTGACTCCCTTCCCTGTCTGTCCGACGAGCTGGGACCTTCATCTCCCTCATTTATAGTCAGTCTGGTGGGTTGCTACCTATTGGGACTGATTGGCCATTGGCGTGGTACTGTGGGTCATCATCAAAATGCTCCAGCAAATTTATACTTTGATTCTTCTCCTCCTGTGATTGTTACCCCTGTACAATTTGAAGTGACAGGTAAGCTCTTCCAACAAATAAGTTGGCATCTGTGGTGCAGATCTTTTTGTCTTTTTCTCTGATCAGGAGTCCTTTTTTTGATATAGTCTGTGGCTGACCTCTACGCTGGAGGTTACGTTGACATTTTAAGGGACCATCTTATAGTGCAGGTCATAGATGCTTTACATCTATGTACATCTATCTACTACATCTTACGTAAATGCTTGGAGACAGGATCATTAGAAACTGTTGGAGAAGCTGCATTTCAAGCCTAGCCCAAGTTAGCAGATCCATGCAGGACATCAGCAATCCAAAAGGCTTGAAACCACTTTGACTGATGAGGGGCATTGAATCTGTCTGCTTAATTAGTTCCATGAGTCTCATCTGAGAGAAAAGCTGTGTCCATTGATGGGGGTGAGGGAAGGGAGAAGGTGAAACAATTGTGCTAGGCCCCTGAGCTCAGGTGGACCCCCAAAACATCTCTAATGTCTGTGTAAATAAAGTGAAATGGTAGGGATAGGGGCCCAGAAAACACAGTGTCCCAAATTTTTCTCATTGAGCCTGTGCATTTTGGTGTCTACTGTGCCTTCCCCATTCTTGCCCCAGTTGCTGGATGGTCTGAACTGGGATAAACTGGCTTTTATGGTAGTTTACTTGAAAGTTATGGGAATAAAAACACTGAACTCTAAATATGGTGGCCCTAATTCTCAGATTCATGCAAGCTGTGCTTAGTGAACAAGCCAAGGGTGGAGACAAAGGAAACTTTATGTGATTTTTATGCTCCCGTTTCTTTCTATCTCACTGATGCCCTCAGATTCTGGAGCCAGCTGGTGATTAGTCTGACCCACAGCATGACTTAGAGCATTCACAGGGCTGCTGTAAATTGTCACTGGTTATAACAATATGGCAAGGCCATAGTGGCAGCCAGGGATCACTGAAACACAGCAGCACTGTCCCTCCCACCTGGCATTGGCCACTGTGGGAGGCCGGGATACTGGGTTAGGTGGACCTTTGGTCTGACCCAGAATGGCTGTTCTTATGCTCCTCAGGACATGCCCCACACATCATCTGTATCGGAGCTGTGATGGGCGTGGCCTCGACATGGCTACACAAGTTATAGGGATATAGGGATTCCCTCAAGCTGGTGGAATTTTCATATGACCGTGTAAACCAGTGTTATGCCATATTTTTCTCCCTAGAGTAGTAAAAGAAAATGGAGCAGGCCCAAAGGTCTGGCCTGGTGTCTTGTTCCGCTTTTAGTCTTGAGGTTGCTCAGATCATGTCACTGAGCAAGTATAGATGTGAATACCTCTTTTCTTGACAGCTGGATACGTGACCACTACAACCTCTGTGAATATCCTTTCTGGTGTGGTTAAGCCCAACTTTACATGTTTCTGTATGTGAGAGATCCTGGGTGATGTTCTGTAAGTGAGGTCTGATCAAGAGGTTCAAGTTAAGCTTCTCTAAAGTCAGAAGAAGTCAGGAAATCAATCCCAGAATCTGGTTACTGGTAAGCTTCAGGAGTCTCATCTTAAATTTTCTGCTCCATTTGTTCAGACTCTTCAGACTGAGGATTATTTTAATCCCTAAAAACAGATGAAGACTAGAAAAAAATGGAATAGGCTCTTCTGTGATCATTTCTATTAATAACACATGAAGGGTGATTTTCTGACTTTGGGACTGAATAGATACCTTCGTAGCCAGTAAGTGGATTTGGGGAAAACTGTGAACATTTGGAAGAAGAGCTCTGGAATTCTCTATATATCTACACAAGGAAAACAGCATATTGCACACAAGCAATGGCTGAACTTCCAAGATACAGGGGATGCATTTTTAAATTGAAAAGGAGAATCAAGCTGTTCCATGGAGCATGTTGGCTGCCTTTATTTTTCATCCAGGTTATCTGTAATTTTTATGTGGTTCCTTTATTGACAAACAAGAAAAAGTTATCTGCTAAAAAGTAGAGTAAGTAATGGAGAGATTTGAAAAGATAAATTCCATACATTTTGCAAAGTTTTTATGTATGTATTTTTTCTGTAATATAACAATCTGTGTTCTGTACCCTTCCTCTTCTTAGACTGTATAATCTTTGGAATGCTAGACGGAGCTGGGCAAGTGATGGGTGTGACTCCAGGGTGTTGTAAATAACAAAAAGTCATGTTTACAAGATCTGGGTGTTAAACTATATTAATGAAGTGTGCTTAAATATTGTAGAAAGAGTACATGAGCGTATTGTGAATGGGGCCCAAGCCTAGTTAAGCTCAAAGTGGAAACACATTTTTAAGACATCCTTTTGTTGCTTCACAAATCAGCTGTTTTTGATTTGCTAAGCAGCAGCTTTATACTTCAAAAGATCAGAGTCTCTATGATGAAACTGACAAGATTGACTTCTGAGTTTGTTTATACAGCATAGACAGGATCTTAGAGTAAGGTTTCTCTCCCACCCCCATTTAAAAAAAATCACAAGTGTGTTTCACCATTTTCTAAAGAAGTTCACAAGGGCTTAGCAAAAAGAAATTCTAATCACTATTTCTCAACTTATAATTACCAGAGATTAGTATTTTCTACTGTCACAAAACCTACCTAAAAATAAATGTCATGCTTCTCACAATTTGCTTTACTTTATGGATTTTTAATATGTAAATAGTGTTTTTTTTTCTTTGCTGCCTTTTTCATTTTAGGTTTTTTCTTCTTTTACATATTTTATCATTACCGTTGAACATGTATCTGTCTTTCAGGAAATAGCTAAACGTGAACGAATTGCCAAGGAAAAATTAATTCATGGCTGTCCATGTTATCACAACTGGCCTATGCTTTATATATTTCAGTTAATGTCTTATTTGAAATGGAGGCAGTTTCCTGCAGGCTATGGTTAGTTTTAGTTTATTTTTATTCACTTGTAAATTCACAATACAAAGTTATTTTGGGGCAAATACAGCAAAGTAATAAATTACACATAATTAAGGAAGATTCCTATAAGTGTTTGTTTCCTTAACCTATTTTTCAGTCATTTCTCAAACTGAAGTTATTTAGAGCTTCATATAGACATAATTTAGTAGGATCATCCTTTATTCGTATTCGAACTGAATGATAAAATCTTTTAACCAGCCAGTTAATGCTGGAGTGAATTATATCTATAATCTGCATTAAAATGAAAAATTAATGACTATCAGATGCTTTTGATTAATTAGTTGTTAAAAGTTGCTTATTATCCCACTCATTGCATTGAGTGGTGCCCACTATGATGGATCAGACTCTATTACAGAATGTGCATTCAGACTCAGTTGTATAGATGATCCAGGGTGATTATAAGAAGGAGTAAAATCCATATATTATATGCAATATGATGTCATTAGAAATGTTTTTCTTTTTTTCTGTTTGACTTATATAATTGCTTTTTTGGCTGATCCCAGCAAGATAATGTTTTTGAAAGACTTGTATAAATTCTTAGAACGTGCAATTGCATGAATAAACAATTATAATTCAGATAGGCATTATAGATATTACTAATTGGTGTCATTGGTCACACAGGACTTGTTTGGAGTAAAGACATGCCATTGTTGGTGTTATTTAATATCTGTTTTGTTGTTTATACAGCACAGTAGGGGCTCTCTGCAAAGGATGCCATTGGCAGTTTGCCAGGAGCATTGTGCCTAGTTTGTAGGGAAAGGATCAGTTTGCAACCATCTTTTGTGCAGCTGTATGGCTCGTTGAGGCAGTCAGTCCCAACATGTCACACACCAACTTGACCCTGTGGCCTCCTGTGTTAATACTGTATATCCAAGGGCTGCACATCTACATTGAAGATGGAGGTAGCTGAAAGCTGTATCATCGTGTTCTGTGGCTTGTATTTGATCAACAGGTTGCACTTTGATCACTCCAGAAAGTGGCGTGTTAAGAAGAAGGAAATGCTCATTTATTTGGACATCTGATGTACTAGAACACAATACACCAGACCCTCGCTATAGCCCGCGTCGCTACAGCGCGGGTTTGCGTACAGAAAGGTCGTTGCCAGGGATCCCAAATTTAAATATTTAAATTAGGATCCATGGCAATATGTAGCGTGGGACCGCACATGGATCCCGAACCCCGGGCTATAGCAAAGGTATTATTACTTTCAGGTCAGATGACAAGTCAGGCGAAAGTATTATTACTTTCAGGTCAGGTGTCAGCCTTGATCTTCATAGTCATGTTACTGTCAGAAGCTTGATATTCACTGGTGAAGATGCATAATTACAAAACATGAAACTCTGGGACCAGGAGAAGGTTGTCCAGCCATGTCTACCATAATGAGTGAATGAATTAATGGGTTACTTTAAAGGAAAATGGAAGCACCCTGGTGACTATGGTACAAGTAAAATAATAGTTTGGCTTAATTTATAAAAATCAAGTTTTTCTTTTTCCATTCTCAGGTCAAAATCTCCACTTCTTTAATAAATGCTTTTTATATCCCTCTCCTACCATCTTCAAAGGTGTGTGTCACAGCAAACCTCCTCCAGCCAACCACAGCTGGCTGTATTTCCCTTCAGAACCCTTTAATATTGTTTCAGGTGTTCCCCCAAGGTTGTCATTTGACATCAGTGTAAATGTAAGTATAGTGCCTATGCAGCAAACACACCCTTCCTAGGCCCAGCTAGCTGTGCTTGGGGATTTGCACACAAAATCAGTATCTTTGTTTTCTGTTAAAATGTACACTGTAAAATGATGTGGTGTTGCAATGGAGTTATAATCACAGTGCTTGATCTTTGATGTTAGATGATTCATATTAAGTCACCATGGGATAAATTTTCTGTTGTAAGCACAATGGGCATGCCTCTAAAATTGGTTTTGCACCCCTTGTGCACACAAAACCCAACACTTGTGCATGTAGAGTATGAGTGATATCTTGTGAAAATGGGCCACTGCTCAATTTTCATGTACAAATGCAAGCCAAAGGATTCTATGTGTGATTTTTTTTTTGGTGTGCTCCAGTATACCAGAGTGTGTGGTCCAACATATTAACTATTAGTTAAATATAAACTAGTTGTCATGATTTAACCAAAAACTGGAGCACTGACCAGCACCATTTAAATGTGTGTATTTGTGGTACAAAGTTCTGCCTTCATCTTGCTCTGTTCCCTTACTAACCTCATGTCCATCCCCTTCCTGCTGTCTTTGAAGATCTGCCTTGTAATTTAGACTCACACCTACAGTGACTTCTTGGTTAACAATTTCTTTAGCTAAAATAAGTACAGATGTTTGATTTATTTTACTATATAAAACATATTTTGTATAATTAAGTCACTTTACAATGGTGGCTGGCATTATGATCCCATTTTACAGAGACACAGAGAAATACAGTGATTTGTGTAAGGACACACATAAAATCTGCATCAGACCTAAGACTAGAATCATGGTTTCATAACAGCTAGGTCCATGCTTACTGTTTTCCGCTAAGCCTGATGGGAGACTCCCAGAGGATACACACTAAAAAATACTGGGGAGGGTGGATTTTTAACAAGAGAGAAGGTGAGAAAAGGAACACAGATTACAGCTAGAATTGCCTTGGGCACTTTTGGAGAAGGCTAAGCAACAGATTTAAACTATTTAGACTGCCTTGAAAGTCAGGCTCAAATCTGGGCTGGTTTGTCTTTGCTTTTCACCCTCAAAATAAATAAACTGCATTCTAAGCTGTTTGATCTGTACGTCTTTCAGACAAGAACTTAAAAAATGGTGATTAAAAATGTGGCCCCCATTGAAGTACATGGGAGCTTTGCCATCAATTTCAGTGGAGCCAGGATTTCACTTTGTACGTCTGTATCTAATATCACATTTTTAAGATGAAGAGTTCACCTCAGTGTCACTGTATAAAATGTCCCTCTTCCCACTGTGGTGCAATGCACAGTTTGACAGCTGTCTGCTGCCCACAGCCACAGAGTCCTGCTGCAATGTAGTATTGATCAATCTGTCTAATAGGTACAGTGCTTTGGTATGAGAGGGGCTATATACATGTAAAATATTATTTCAGTGCACTCGACTTAACTGGGACAGCTGCTTTATTGGAAACTTCCCAGATTAATCAAGCCTAATGATAGAAGATTTTTAATGTCTGCTTCTGAATTGGCACATAGTAGCATATATAATGGATATATAGCTAGTGCCAAGTAGTTAAATGGTGTTGAAAAAGGTGAATATTTAAGATATGGGGTGAAATCCTGGTCCCAGTCAAGTAAAAGGTGAAATTCCCAGTTACTTCAATAGGGCCAGGATTTCATCCATTGTCTTTTAAAAGAGAAATCTGTCACATTAAATGGTAAGGGTGGCTGGTTTCTGGTGGCATTCAGCCAAACATAATGGAACTCACAAGTTCCATTGGTATGTCTGCGCTCCATTATGTCCCATCATTAATGCAGTTTTAAGATAAAGATATTGAACACTCCCTATTTCAGCTTCATATTGACCCCATCCCTTCCACTCTACTAATGTTCCCACCCTGGTCATCTTCTACCCACCAGTTGCCTCTGGACTCGCTTCCATCATGCCCTCTGTGCATGGTACAGCATCCCTGAGCTCAGCTGCAGGGCTCTTAACCTGCCTCTTAAAGACTCACTTCTGTTGTGCTGCCTAGAGTGAATCCAGTTGGCTTATGTAAATATACCTTATTTCTTGGCCCCCTAAATTCCATTTACAGGCCTGTTTGTCTTTAGTGTCCTCACAGTGAAGACTGCTCCTTCTGAATGTGTGGAAAAACACCTACCACATTCTGAGCACTGCCATAAACAGACGGAGATAGATTGTTTTTCAGAAGTGTTCAGCTCCCAGCAGCTCTCACTGGAAGCCTCAATTTGTAGGAGAATGGGGAACTGTTCAGTGCTCAACACTTCTGAAAATGTGTCCATTTATTGAGCTGCTGGAGCTGAGCTCTTTTGAAAATCTGGCCCATAATAAATAAATCAATAATAATACACAAAATGCAGGAATATAGATGTAATGTTGAAAATTCCTTAATTTTGTCACCTTGTTCTGATGTAAAAAGACATAGTCTCTTTATATCATTATGAATGATCTTCAAATAAACTAATGAATAATACACTACAAAGAGGAGTTCCTTATATAGTCCTCTCTATAGAAAATCTTTAGACTTTTTTTTTTCTAGTGTTCATTAAGATCTACAAAACAAAGATTGAAAAAAGTCAGGTCAATGGTTCTAAACTTCTGAGCATTTAAAATTCAGTGGGTCAGATCTGGAGATGATCTCCAGTGTGAGATGATTCCCTAGCAGAAATGAAATTTAAGTAACCACTCAGAAGACTGACAATAATAGGCTGCTTAGTGAAAATGGTCTTCTAATAAATGTAAAGCAGAACTATATTCATTACTCAGGGGACACTTTGTACAGCCTCTTGTACAGGTTTTCCTGTGCACACATTTCTTTGGCAGATTGGGCCACTTCAGACAAGAATTTGGGTATGGATAGGTTGCATAACTTTAGTATGCATTAGCTAATGTTTAAATATCAGCCACCCTTGATTAATACAATCCCCAGTCCTGTGAAGGTAGCATGGAACCTCACTTCCCCAAGGGGTACAATTAAAGTCAAAGTTTATCCAAAGTTATCCAAAAAAACCAAATTATCATCAGTGGATCTTAAGCCTGTTAGGCCCCAGTGACCAACCATGTGTACACAGTATACGTATATATTATATATAAAGTAAAATATATTTTAGAAGCCAAAACAATAAAGATTTTTAAAAAACCCACAGGATATAAGCACTATTGAAATGGTGAATTATTGTAGGACCTCAGATAATGACTGATCTTTAGATAAAATTTGGCTATCATCTCTGTTCAACATTGGTTATGACTTGATTTTCCCAAGGCTCTTTCTTTTACTGGCAAGAAATCATATTTTCAGGGCCAGTAATAGTTACCCTGTGTCTCAGTATAAAGGATGTGAATGACTTGCTTACATCTCTGAAAATATTAAATGATTCTCTTTGTGTAAAAAGAATAAGTTGATCCATGATTTTTTTGTTTTGTTCTTCTGCATTCGCCTGGTTTTCATTCTCCTTTGTTTTCACTCTTCCTTTCCTCTATGGACAATTTTGCCATTGTTTCAGTTTTATATATTGAGTTAATCCCTAGAGAGGCATCTATAATGTAATCCATTGTGCCTTCCAGTCAGTTACTGCATCTATTGACAACATTTGAAAAAAATATGTTTTTGATCATTTCAGACTCAGCGCTAGCAGCCTTGGGAGATTATTATTGTCACTGCTTTTATTGACAGGATCATCTTCTGTTTTTTTACTTTCTCTTTTCTAGGTCAAAGAGTTTATGCCATCAGAAGTGTCTGACTTAAGGTGTATTAGTACCTTCATGAGCAGAAAATACTGGATACAAAAGAGCTTTTTAATCTAGCAGAGAAAGGCATAATAAGAATAAATGGCTAAACATTAAAGCCAGACAAATGATAATTAGAACTAAGGCATGTATTTTGAACAATGAGAGTGATTAACCACTGCAAGAAAGTACCAAGGGAAATGGTAGATTCTTCATTGCTTGAAGTGTTCAGATCAAGACTGGATGCCTTTCTGGCAGATATGCTTTAATTAAACCCAAGTTATTGGACTCAAACCAGGAGTAACTGAATGAAAGTCTATTGCCTTTGTTATACAAGAGGTCAGACTAGGGGATCTAATGGTTCCTTTGGACCTTAAGATCTATGAATTTATGACAGAACCAGCCATGAACAACAATCACGGGTCTTAAAGCGTTAGGAAAATCCTGATCTGAGACATGTACAGATCAGAAAAGGCAGTTCATTAAATAAATATTACAAAGGCAGTTAAAGCCAAGGGCAGTGTAAAAATTACATAACTGCAGGAAATCTTCAGCCCTAGAGGAGCATGAGCACCAGTGCCACAAAACGATCCTTGGTTTTGGGGCAAGAAGGCACCAGAAAGCTGGAGACAGCCATTTGTGTGTGGAAATTGGCTGTACGTACTGTGACAAAGTTCCGAGTCTGCATTTGTGGGTCCTGCGCTTCCTGGCAGATTTAGGGGCCTCAGAAACTCATCTAGGCCCAGAGTGACCTCCCTTTCTCAGTAACTAATTAAGGGAGGCAGAAAAGGGGGGAGCCCGGGCCCTCCCTCTACTCCGGACTCCACCCCAGGGACCCTAATAGTATCAGCTAAGATGGCTGACCTTTTATCCACAAAACACAATACAATTCCCTGGGCTATTTCCCCACAGCAGTCCCCGCTTCTTCACCCTTACCTTGGGGCCTTCTTCCTTGCGTACAATATGCTGTCCACCACTCAGTCTCACCAACAGCATAACTTCCTCCCGTAGCTCCTAACACCCACAGCCCACCTGACTAAAACTGGGAGGTTTTTATCTGGTTTCAGCCAGTGCCTGATTGGCTTCAGGTGTCCCAGTCAGCCTAGCTGTTTCTACTCCTTTCTAGAAACTTCCTGATTGGTCTGGAGTAGCCTTTGTTTGGCTATCCAGGGAACAGGGACCTGCACATCCTGAGGCTGATATACCTGCCTTCCAGCACTCTTCTATTCCCTTGTGGTCTGACTCCGTCACAGTACCTCTTTCAAAGATTAGGAGTGACTGATTCTATTGCTTCCTTAGGTGAAATGATTACATCAAAATATTTTGCCCCATTGGCATTTCTGGTGACAACCCCATGCATTTGTGCATGCGCATGCATATACAGTTTATATAGTTATAATGGCCCTAGATATGACTGTACATCTTAACTTGATGAAGAAGGAGCATTGTTGAGAGGTCTGAGAATGCTCTTAGTAAAGTTGCATGCCCCTGTGGAACATGAGGATTCTGTTTTGTCCCCAAGTGTCACAAAATTCAAGGTCTTTAATTCTGCATATATTTTTCCTAATCATTATTGCCAGTTTTCTTTCTTTCTTTTTCTCTTTCTTTCTTTCTTTTTCTCTTTCTTTCTTTCTTTTCTTTCTTCTGTTTGGTCTTATCTTTCTGTTGTGGGTCTTTTATTGGTGGCGGCAGGTGGGATGGGGGCTGCTTCTTACTCTTTTCTCTCACTTCTCTGCAAGACTGTGTATGACCAGGGAACAACTGTACCTCTTGTTCCTAGTAAAATATATTCTTCTGATTCTGTTTAACTTCTTTAAGATCAGAACATTTCTGTGGATGGCTGCTAGAAATGGAAGGTGCTTTTTCTATTTCATTACAACAATGCTTGGAATATTTGTAATGTAACCAAATGCCTCTCTCTTTTTCTTAAAAAGGATAAAGAATATTTCACCAATTCCTGTTCTTCTCTGCCTTTCTGATTTTATGAACAGAATTTTCCTTTAAGTGCCTGTCTTTCTTTGATAATCTGGTAGGTCACCTTGTTATATTAATAACTACAGAATGCATAACATCCCTTTTTAAAAATAAATCACTGGTATATATAGTACATGACATGGAAGCTGTACCATCTATGTGTCTCATAAAAGTTAGAATAATTTCCCTTGGCATCTTTTATCATGTAAGTGTCATCAAAATATAATGTTTTCATTAAGACTGTGCTCAGTGATTTTTCCTTTTTTTATTTTATTTGGCTATTAAGTGCCTTACAAGGTATATAATATATAATGCTCTGGAGTATGTGAGGATTGTGTGTAAATCCTCATAAATCCAGATGAGGTTTTCCTACCTGTAATTATTTATTTTAGATTTCTCATAAAGGAATCTGAGATTATATTTGGATTAGTTTCAAATTTACTAAATTGCTGACTGCTCAGATCATATATCAATAATAGCATACAGTAAGCTGTGTTTTGGAGCCAAACAGGGCCTAATTCTGTGGTCCTTAACTGAGCAAAACTCCTATAGATTTCAGCGCTCTTTGCACCCATTTAGTGCAGGACTGAGTTTGGTTCCCATATAACACTAAATCTGTGGCACACCCACTGAGTACCAGATGGGTCCAGTCACACTACTTTGCCATTCTGTGTTCTGACCTCTTAATTCAGCAAGTAACTTCTGTCATCATTTATGACACTGCTGAATTTGGGCCCCCGTTAGTGCTGGTTGGAGAACTTTAGCCGATAATTTTTGATGAAAGGTACAAACAATTTTTTACAAAGCTTTTTGCGAATTTTTCACCTGGTTTTCTTTTTACCTCCTCTCCCCTTAATCTTTGTCTAAAAGAAAATGGCTGAAGGCAATAGAAGATATGTTAGAGAATTCTCAACAGTCTCAGGCAAATTCATGACAGTGCAGCTTCACTGATTTCAATGGAGTTGTACCACGCGCTCACAGCCTACTTACTATCTCTGGGTGAGAGATAAGTTTGATTGATAATGCAGGGCAGCAGAGAGTTCACACTAAGGACCTGATCCTGCCATGATCTCCATGTGGGCAGATCCTTCACCTTCATGAAATCTTGCTGATTTCCTGGAGATTCTTCACAGGAGCTGGAGTCTGCTCTTGTCGAGCCATTTGCTGGCACTGAGCCCAAGATAGTTTGTTCTTCAACTACGCAAGAGACTTCAGCCCAGGGTAAGCTCTGGGTTTTATCGTTAGGTTGATAAACATTCATGAGAAAATATTAACCAAAACATTTCCATTATGTTGTAGTTTGCTACATTTAATAGATTTTAAGGCCTATAGAGATCATTGTGATCATTTCACCCACTTCCTATGTACCAGAGGCCATATAATTTCACCCAGAATATCCTGCATCAAGCCCAATAATAGAGCTGGGCAAACAACTGATTTTTCGCTTTATTGGCAGTTCCAAAAAAATTGGTTCTGGGTTGAAACAGTATTGAAAATTGTCTGAATTTCATTTTGGGTGAAGTAAAGGTTTTCATTTGGTTCAAAACAAAATGTTTCCTTTTGGGTATTTTTAGCAAAAGAGAATGAAATAAAGGGCTAGACTGACAAAACACAGCTGGAGGAGGAAGTGTGAGTGTCCCCTTATAACCTTTAGCTCAGTGGTTAGGACAGTCATCTGGCACGGAGTAGATCAGGTTTGAATACCTCTTCTGGTGCAGTGTTGTTTTGATATTTCTGGCATTTTTCTTTTTAATCAAAAGTGTCCCCAAAATTACATAAATTGGTTTCAGTTAACCCAAGTCTGCATTTTTTAGTTAAAAAAAAATGTTTCAGCAGCTCTACCCAATAACCTGTAGTTAAACTTAAGCAAACCTTTTAGAAAGAATTATAATCTTAATTTAAAAGTTTCAAGTCATTGAGAATTCAGCACGTTCGTTGGTAAGTTTTTTCCACTGACTGATTACCTGAACTGTTAAAAATGTGCATCTTCCTTTCAGTTTAAATTTACCTTCTTCTAACTTCCAGCCACTGACTTTTTTATGCTTTCATCTGCTAGATTAAAGATCCCTCGCCTCCACAAAAGTTTGTGGCTATCTTCATTTCCATTGGATTGAAATAGAATTTTAAAATAATTTCAGGAAGGGTAGTGGAGAATAGACATGGTATATTGTAAACTGCTGTTAATATAGCAATATGTGGTTCTCATGGAAGGCAAATGAATGACAAGACAGGTCTCAGTCTGTTTTCACAAAACAGAAAAATGGCCGTATCACAGTTTTGCCACCTCACTGTCATAGGATCTTTAAAAAAATTCTGTCTAATGATCTAATATGTTGCTATTTTTGTTAAATCTGATTAATGATACATCTAATAAAAAAACTTCAACTAAGTGGAACAAAATGCAAACTTATTTTCATTTTTGTTTTGCTAACATATGGGTGTTGGTCTACATAAAAATATTTCATCTTACAAATGTATGTGCTACAATAATTTTTGGAAATCAGTGAGACCTACATAACCACTGATGGTTTCTCCAGCTTACAGAACACTTGGAGTCATTCACTTTGACAGCGATTAATGAGTATTTATTAAAATTATACATTTAACAAAAACAGAAACATTTTTGCATTTTCCCTTAAAAAAGATGACCTCAGAATTATTTTGATTTTCATTCTCTCGTTAGCGCCTTTTCCTCAATTAATGTAAGAGATCTGGTGTACTGTGTACTCAGGTGTACTTAAGTGCACTGTGGGCTTGAGATAGTATTGCCATGGTCTTCAGTTATCCAAGTACAGGCTTTCCCATTCCACCCACTGTGCCTTAGCAGTGAACTATTAATTCAGTCTTTGGCTTCTTTGCAGAGTCTGCTAAGAAGGGTGCAAGAAATTGAAGAGAAACCATCAAACTAATTTTGACATAGGCCACCATCAAACAGCCAGTAGAGGGAGTACCATCTTTAACCTAAAAATGTACAGTTGTGTGACCAAGGCAGGCTTTTCAAAATAGTCTTATTTTTTGTGCTATAATTTCAATCTTTTAAAATGTAACATGATAAAAAGAGAGGTTTTTGTAGGAAAGGCATTAACCTGACACAGTAGACTAGTATATTGAATAAATATGCACTTAGGCCATTTTTAAATGTTCCAAACTTATATTTAACTGGTGTTATAGGATATCACACAAAGGTATATTTAGTCAACTTTAAGCATCTTCTTTACTTCATAGGCTGCAATGGTTTCTTTTAATAAATATATATCCTCTGCTTTGAAGCAACTGTAACGCTTAGTCCAGCATCTGCAATTTTCACTCCATGTCGCTGACAAAATGGGTTTTTTACCCAAGAAAGCTTATGCCCAAATATATGATCTGTTAGAACATAAGAACGGCCATAGTGGGTCAGACCAAAGGTCCATCTAGCCCAGTATCCTGTCTACCGACAGTGGCCAATGCCAGGTGCCCCAGAGTGAATGAACCTAACAGGTAATGATCAAGTGATCTCTCTCCTGCCATCCATCACCCCCCTCTGGCAAACAGAGGCTAGGGACACCATTCGTTACCCATCCTGGCTAATAGCCATTAATGGATTTAACCTCCATGAATTTATCCAGTTCTCTTTTAAACCCTGTTATAGTCCTAGCCTTCACAGCCTCCTCAGGCAAGGTGTCCACAGGTTGACTATGCGCTGTGTAAAGAATAACTTCCTTTTATTTGTTTTAAACCTGCTGCCCACTAATTTCATTGGGTGGCCCCTAGTTCTTCTATTATGGGAACAAGTAAACAACTTTTCCTTATTCACTTTCTCCACACCACTCATAATTTTATATACCTTTATCATATCTCCCCTTAGTCTCCTTTTTTCCCAGCTAAAAAGTCCTAGACTCTTTAATCTCTCCTTATATGGGACCCGTTCCAAACCCCTAATCATTTTAGTTGGCCTTCTTTGAACCTTTTCTAATGCCAGTATATCCTTTTTGAGATGAGACCACCACATTTGTACACAGTATTCAAGATGTGGGCGCATCATGGATTTGTATAAGGGCAATAAGATACTCTCCGTCTTATTCTCTATCCTTTTTTTAATGATTCCTAACAAACATCCTGTTTGCTTTTTTGACTGCTGCTGCACACTGCATGGACGTCTTCAGAGAACTATTAGTCTTTAAGGTGCCATTGTACTCCTTGTTGTTTTTGACAATACAGACTAACATGGCCACCCCCTCATATCTTAGTGCTATAGTAACTGCAGTGTTGCCTAGTTCCTTTAGTATGCATACATGGTAAGAGTCTGCCCACTGATTCCTTTGATGCCTCAGATACATATGAATGAACCAGGAATTCACAGAGGATGAAATTCGCCCTCCTTCAGAGGGCCAGCATGTTTGCATGAGTACTTTGTGCTTAGCCCTTTCTAAGAATATGTATTTTTGCAATATTAACCCCATTCTTGCCAGATTCTGTGAGCAAGTTCTGCCTCATACCAGACCTCTAATACAAAGGCTTATGTCTCAGGTTCTCTTCCTACTACACTAGATTCCTTGTAAATATGAATGTATGCCCTTGCTTAAGGCATTTATAGCACAGTAGAAAATCATTTGATGTAATTCTCTGTTGGGGAGAACTCTGAATTTCAGATTAAATGAAGTGCAAAGTTTTCTTCAGCTTGCTTCAGCAAAATGGAATATCAGTGGAAGAAACAAAGCCCCTGAGCTCTTGGTTTCAGCTAGTATTTCCAGTAGTGAAAGTGTTTGATAAAGTGATGCTTCCATTGGTATGAGAATTAAAAGATTTTTTTCTGTACAGTATTTCCCACTTAAACACAAAAGGGCCTCATGTTCAGACATGCTAGCCACCCTCAGCACCCATTGGTGTGTGCTCGGCACTCCTGAAAAATCAAGACTTTAATGTTCAAAAGTGACTAGTCATTTTTGGTGCCTAAATTTTTGGGTACCGAAATTGACATCTTAAATAGGCCATGAGCATCCGTGAGGATAGGTACTCAGTACTTTGAAAATGGGGCTCTTCTAAGGCAGGAACCCTTCCCTCTCTCAACTCCCATTGACCAGTTTCCAGCTAATGGGAGTGCAGAGCCTGTGCTCAGGGTAGGGGCAACGTACGGAGCCCCATGGCCTCCCTGCCTAGGGGCCAGACCTGCTGCGGGCTGCTTCCAGGGTGCAGCGCGGTGTCAGAACAGGTAGGGACTAGTCTGCCTTAGCCGGGCAGCACAGTCAACGGGACATTTAACAGCCCCGTCGGCAGTGCTGACCAGAGCTGCGGTGACCCAATACCTTACATTCCATGACCCAGTATTGGGTCATGATCCGCAGTTTGAAAACCTCTGTTCTAAGTGTCTCAGGTTGGACACTCAAAAACTGAGGTGCCCTAAATCACTAAGGTTATATTTACACTGCAGCTGAGTGCGAGCCTCCAAGTCTGCATAGACATACATGCACTAGTGCGCTAAAAATACCTGTGTGGACATCATGGCTGTGACAGAGTCTTGGGCTAGCTACCCACACTCCAATCTAAGGGGTAGGATGGGCTTGAGCTTGGGTGGGCTTCCCTGAGTCTCTACCAGCACTGCAACATCCACATAGTTGTTTTTAGCATGGTAGCTTGAATGGAGCTGGCACAAATCTGTCTGGGATGCTTGCTTCCAGCTGCAGTGTAGACATACAGCATAGGCCTGGGCCTATTACAATAGCTGTTAATAGGAATAATAGTTTCAGTGTCCAAAGCAAAGAAAACATTAAATAATGCAGAAGTATCAGGAATATGCCCTCGGGGAATAAACCCATTAAAAAGAGTAAATTATCAGTGCACAAAAAGGCAAAATACATTAGAAATGTGACCTGACTAAATAAAATAGATCGAGTCTATGAATCAATTACCCATGTATCAGACTGAAATCTATTCCATAAAACTGCTGAGCCCTCCTCAGCAAATAGTAGCTAAATGAACAGTCATTAAAAGAATAATATTTTGGTTCAACAAGTTATCCATTTCACAGTCTTTTACTGAATGTATTTAATAGTGTTTCAATTTGTTCCAAACAGGATATGTATAGAAATAATAATATACAACATTTTCCCCTTCCAGATATTGCCCTCCCCCAATAAGTCTGCCTACAACAGTAATGCTTCCATTCATGCTGTTCCCTAACATTAGCATTCTTCAGGAATTCAAAACCTTAGAGAGTTAAGTGCTCATCTGGCAGCTGTAGAGAAGGTGCTGCTGAAGTGGCATTTTAGAAACTAGCCGCACTACGGTATATGCCAATTCATAGGTGTTTAAAAAAAATATCACAGCATAACGCTGGTTTATATCAATACTTTGAGTGAAAATTTAAAAACATAATTTCCCTCTGAGGAAATAACTGTTCTCTGTTAGCCTCTACATACTCCTATCTGTATACTCCTCCCTTCTAGTGTTTCTGACAGTACACAAGATTCTTTTGTGTAGGATCTAGAATATACTTTCAGTCCATTTCAAACCAGTTCTTTATGTGAAGGGCTCAACAAAACTTGAAACAATGATGAACTGGTTTAAGAAAGGGATATACTTTTAATATTACCAGTGGGCATGTAAATAAATAGAGAAGCAATTCTTAACAACAACAAAAAGTTGTTATAAAGCATCCCACAAAAGAGAACAAAATGAAAACTTTGTTATTAGTAACCTGTTATTCATTTTCAATTAAACACAAGTTTTAGGTGGACTAAAATCTATGTGCAGCAACCCTCATCCTGGTTAACAGCAGAACTTGAACTCTGAACCTTTAGCACGAAAGAACAAACTGCTATCATTTGACCTAAAGGACTAGCCCTGTGAATTAATGCCCTCTACAATTTGGAAGGACTGTTAATTATGTCGGTAGAAATTTTATCAGGCCCTAAATCTATTACCTGGGAGAAATAGCTGGCAGCTATCCTCTGTTGATCAGTCACAAAAGGGAATGTATACACAGGCTAAATAGTTACATGCATTCTATGCAGAACTTCAATGTCTCTAGTCATACCAGAAGTGTATTTTGTCTTTCAGCTAACAGCATATTCTGAGAGAGGACATTTGGAATAATCTTTGGCTAAATAATGTTTATGTATCTTTCAGAGTGATCCAAACCCCATTGAAATAAATGAAAACCCACTTACTGACTTCAGTTAGCTTTGGATCAGGCTGTAAACAAGTTCACCCACTGCTAAGTGTGTCCTCATGGCCAGGTGTGATATAGCTCCTGTCTTGCTTTTCTTGTGTCCCTGTTGATGGTGACTTTGGTACTGCAGCGGTTTTTCTAGTGAGTTGGCCCCCTGGATGGGCCATTGTCACTGTGTTGTGTCTACGCTTTCTAGGGTCGCAATTGTCCAAACTGAAAGTCTTAAAATGTTTTTAATACAAACAAAGTTATTCTGTCCTCTTTGGGCATAGTTCTCGTGGCACTTGCTTCAGAAGTAGGTTTTCTCTGCTCATACTTGATTCTCAGACTGATACCTATTAGCAAAGTAGAGCACAAACAGACCTGAGCAAGAAATCTGTATTTCCCTTTAGAGTCAATGCAGCCTCAGACATTTGTACCAATATCAGTGATCTCCCTGAGCATATTAATTTCATTCAGTATTACATCATCACTGTTGGCGGTAAAATACTGGTGCATTTTAAATAACGCTGAATTACAGTGGAAATCCTATACTCATTACATCTACATTAAAACCAAATGAGCTTATTGTATTATTGAAATAAATGCTGAAGAAATTAATAGAGCAATGATTAAACTATTTTAAAGTGTTACCATACTTGTTTTAAACCGGGGCATGGAGAAGATATTGCTTTACACTTCAGGATATAACATCCCTTTACCATTAGTAAGCTTGGTAGGAAATGGAGATCATCTTATTCACCAACACAGACAAATATTGTATATAAAAATGATCAGTTACATTGGTAGTTACAGTCATCCTGTTAATTCCTCTCCAGATCCTCAGGCCAGTAGTGCTATAATCATGGCGCAAAGGAGTCTGTTACTTTTTGATGGGAGAAGCATGTCATTTCTGATGATGTGCTGGCTGCCTGAACCTCCCATTGAAGGCAAGATTGGGGGGGCATCACATTTCAAAGAAGACCTGGTGTCAGGTATTTTGGCAGGATGTTAGTATTTGTGGTTGCACTTGTAAACATTTCTAGAGTCAGGAACCTCTCCTTAATGTCTCATTCTTCAAATACTTGCAGATGTTAAAATATGAATGTGACCGCCTCGTTTTTACAGCGGAGGAGACAGGCAAAGTGGTGAAGTAGTGTGAGATATTTAAGAACCAGCAATAGTCCTAAAACCACCTCCCTATCCAGTTTCTTGTACAGCAATCAGACTGGCTCTCCTCATGATTCATCTCCTACCATACATAGGATTTATTGTGTCAATTCTTGACTTTGCGATCAACAAAACAGAAGATTATTATCAAGTGATTTGTTTAAAAAGATTACTTTTCTCATGCCACCTATATTTTAAAAAGCCTTCCTCACACCGCAAAATCAAAGTCAATTCACTAGCTCACTGAAAGACACCTTGAGTGCCATCTTGCTGCCAGGTTTAACTTTCCACTCCCAGCTTTATCAGCACTAAAGCTGTTCACAATTACACGTATGGTGGGGAGAAATGGTATTTTTCTTTCCCCTGAATTCATTCTCAAAATTGGATGAACCATTTTTACTTCCATTTTTTTTTCAAATCACACTTCAGCAAAGACTAGGCCTTGAAATTTCAACTTAAAGTGAAAGATTTAGGAAGAAATAAGCAGCTGAAGAAAGATTAGGACCAAATCCCTTAGGCAACGTTAATTACAGCTGTTGCCAGTAGTAATGTGAAATGTGTATGGGGCCAGATTTTCCAAAGTGAGGGCTCATTATCCCAGAGACACCTCCTTCCCCCACAGAAAATCTTCTAGGCCAAGGATACTGCAGACCCCTGAACCCAGAGTCTAACTAGAGCTGTGCAATAATCAAGTTTTCAGGTCTCTAGCAATACTGAACATTTTGGCAATTTTCAGCAGATTGAGAAGTTGAAAAAATGGTGTTTTAGGTTGAATCAAATGTTTTGATCCAACCCCAGATCCAATAGTTTGTTTAACTTCAACCATTTGTAAAGGGTTTTTTGTTTTTTAAAATAAAATTGAAGGGCATTTTGAATCAAAAAGTTATTTTGAACTGAAAAAATTGAAAAGTTTCATTTTGAAATTGTTGAAATAAAATATTCTGACTAAAAAAATATTGGCTGCTAAACAGCTTTATGAAATGGACAGAAATCTGCAAAGCATTTAGGTGTCACTGGATGCCCATTTTTACTGAAAAAGTTTTGTGAAATATTTTTGGCCAGCCCTACCTTTAACCTCATCCACAAATATTCAGCCCTCCCCATCCCATCTTTGATCTCCTCTGTCTGCACTCCCCATGCCAGTAGCTTCAAAGAAGCTACATCATCCCCATGGCTGAATTAGCTTCAGTGCCCTGCATGGGGGATAGAGAGCAGGTAGTAGGAGATCTTGACTGAGTTGCAGCTTAGCAGCAGGTGCATGTAATCTAATATGTCAATGTGGTAGTCTGCAGTGACAGCTGGTACAAAGATGACAATTCTGAGTCAGGCTTGACCAAAATGCCTAGCCCCAAGTAGGAGTAAAGGTCTTTTGTCCCCCAGGATTTGCCTCCCATTACCCGGAATTTATAGTTTTGTTCCCCTTTCTATACCTGGCAAGCTCATGAAGCTCCAGAAGTATAAGCCAATATACCCTAAATGCTGCAGCAAGGAAGGAATAAGTTTCCATATTTCACTTCTATTCATTTTTTCCCCCTTCACTCTAAGTACACTGAAACATCAGACATGCTCTGCTGATGTTTCTGCGGTTTTGGCCACAGGGTTATATGACCTTATCTCAATCAACTGATGTCCACTCAATCATTTAAAACGCTATTGACCAGCCAATAGCTTTTATAATGCAGAACAATTTTGGGTCACCCAACTCTGTCTCAGCCAACAGGACAGTATTTGACAAGCCAAGGATTCAGTCAATGACATACAATGAATGGCAATGAGAGTTTCATAGTACCCTGATCCATCATTTTTTTGTTTATGCTACTTCCAGGGTTTACTTTCTCCCTTTTTCTTTTATAGTCTTCCTTTCCTTTCCCCATTTTAAAGTGCATTGGTCATTATGGAAACATTTGTCATTGGCATAGGTTACGCTTAGTCACAGCTGCATGGGCAGAATAAAGTCAGCTTACGTAATAGTTGAACATTTGTACAAAGGTTTGGGAAATAAAAAGGTTTTTATGATGGCTGTACCTGTGTGTGCTTGCATATGTACATAAATATACACAATTCATGGTGATGTGGTATAAAGATTTTATCAGCGTGAGTTTCTAATGGCCATATTACTCAAGTTTTAGGGACTTATGCGTGAGTTATACAGGTCATCCCAAAAGAGAATCCTTAAAAACCTTTATAACACATTGCACTAACATGGGTTCTATAAATGTCATAAATTTGCAGAAAATCCATATGAGAAATATATTAGAGATTTTTTAAAAAAATACTGGGTCTGTATTGACTGTAAAGAATTAAAGGATTTGACTCATAGGCCCTTTTATACCCCCAACGGGAAGCCCCCAAATGGACACTTATGCATCTTGTGCAGATGTTAGACTCTCAGACCAGGGTGTTTATCCAGGAACACTTTGTTAATGTTAATGTACATTTGTGAGAATCAACGATACAGCACAGTGCTGAAGTGTTTCAAGGAGCTTAAAACTCTTCATCAAATCCCCCCTGCTCACCAGAGATCTTGGTGCAGACTGTTGCGAGATAGACTATTTATTTGTATTTTGGTAGTGCCTTTGAATGCCAATCATGGATCAGGACCCCATTGTGCTAGGTACTGTAGAAACACGAAATGAAAAGCGCTTACAGTCCAAATTTAAAGAGATAGAGGGCTGAAAATACAGCTGTATTATTTTACTCAGTTCTGTGTAAAACAAACACTTTGCGGGGAGAACTAATGGGCTGTATTTATACTAAAATGTATATAATCACTACACAGCATCCTGTTAATTTCAGTTGAGCTCTTTTCAGGAACATATCTTTGCAAGCTTGTAGTCAAGAAAATGGTAAGTTGGGAAAGAACTAGCTTTTTCATGGTCTTCTAATTTTGTGGGTACTGTGTCTAGTGCCTGGCTTCTTCCTTCTGTAATGCCCTGAAACAGGAAATGTTTTTCACCAGGGTTTGCTTGTCACAATAAACTTCCTATCAGCTGAGTCTTGTTTCTGTGCTTTGGAAGGAACTGACTAGGTTGCTTTTGTTTATTTACCAAATAATGGCATATCTTCAATCCTCTCTGATATTTCTGCTCTAAGATTACTGCTAGATGGAGTGCTAAATGAGGAGTTTAGACATTCAGACTTCATTTTCCCTCTGTCTATTCCCCATAATGCTCCTTGAGCCTGGAATAGTATAGATGACAGCAGTAAAAATATTCAATATGAGTGTATTCTGGTTAGAATTTTTTCATCATCTTTATGGCAGAGAATGTGTCTTATTACACATTTGTTACACACAAAGGATAAATTTCACCCCATGTGCCTTTTACAAACTTAAGCGAGACTTAACTGATGCTTAAGCCTTGTGTGAAAGCCTTGTGAAGATCCCTATACTGATCTTATGAGGTAACATATGTGATGTATAATAACATTGATAACAGAGGAGCAATTGCTCATTTTAAATGAGCACAGATTAAGTAAATTAAGCCAAACATGAATGAATTTCAGAAGACTGATTTACTATAAAAAGGAACTCATATTGGGTGTGCCCTTAATGAAGAAGCAAAATTGAAGAAGATCTGGCTTCTAGTAAACCATATAAAATGTCATTAAATGAGTACGAAGGAGAGAAATACAATATATTGATCACTAATGCACTGCTTGAATTCATAATACAAGCACACATGGCATCATGTGTTTAGCAGTGAGTCCATGTTTCAGAGACAGTTATGTAGGGTCAAATCTTGTTCTCTGTGTTTGGCCCAAGTACATTGCCCATGAGCAGAGGGCTTCCACTGAGCCTGTGGAATGGGGATGGAATCTTCCATGCAGGCCACAAGCTGTGGAGAAGAAATGTCAAGGCTGCAGTAGCCTATGCAACTGCTGTGCCCTCCTATATAAGGATTTTGGCTGTGGATTCTTGACTATCATGATCTACCTCCCACTGACACTAGCTGCCATCACCTCAGCTCCAGAGCTTTCCTGTATGCTAGGTGGGATGGAAATACCTATGAACATAGACCCACGATGCATGGGAGTGAAGATCTCTTGCACAGTCTCACACCACATAACCAAAATGCTGTCCTTCTGCACTAGTTGTGAGGTTCTCCTGAAAAGATCAGATATGGATAAATGTAAATTGTGTGAATGCAAATAGACATATGAAAAGAAAATCCTTTAAGACTTCATTAAAAATCTGCGCTTGAGTCCAGACTGGCTAAATGCAAATGGTGACGTATAAAATTACACCATGATCAGCTACGTCTTAAAATATGCTATTTCCTAGGTAACTATAAATGTGAACATGAAGATAAATACAATAAACAAGAGTATTTAATCAAAGATATACAAAATCACCTCTAGCTTTAACTGAAAAATGTGTGCAGTTATTTTTCTGACAGTCTTTCTGCCAGAAAACCAGTAACTGTGTTTTACAAAACTTCACCCAAGATCGTAGTTTTTTGGTCCACCTCAGGTTGGGCAAAAGCTAAGAGAGACTGTCAGATTCCATTTGGAATTAATGAGTGGGATTTCCAGAAATGCCTTAGTGATTTAGGAGCAGTATGAGTTAAGGATGTTATGTATCTACTTAGCACACAGAAGTTGCACTTAAATTGTTCTTTCTAATGATAAGGAATCATTTCTGGTTTCAGGGCGATCTAATGGGAAATAAACCAGGACACATTTTAATTGCTTTAATTGTAGATGAGATTTGCATTGATAATATTGGGAACCTTTGCTCATGGTTGGCCTTGATGAATGATAGATGGCTAGGGATCCTAGATAACATCCCAGGCTTCCATCTCAATTGAGTTCTCTCTCAGATGTTGTGTTCAGATAAGTTTTTTTCTTCAATTAATTAGGCTCTTGAGTCGTAAAGGTTTGTCATCAGGTATTGCACCAGCTAATCTCTCAGATATGAGTGGTTGGGTGATCCCATGCCAGAAAAATCTTTTCTCTGACTCTTCAGGAATTAACAAACTCTGTCTCTAGGTATATTTAGATTCTCTTTTGCTCTGAATAGTTCTTAAGTGAGATTACTAGCTATCCTATCAGCTAATAAGTTCTATAATCAATAAATTACTGACTGTTTTTTTTTCCTATCTCATTTTCACAGCTTTTCTTCAAAAGTTCTAAAATGCAGGCCTACTTCTTATTGTTGTTGAAGATTTTCTATTTCTTTCAGTTTGTACATTATGGCATTTTAAAGATATTTGCTTCTGCTTCTTTCTTGCTTGCTTTGAGTCTTTTCTGTCGGATTACGTTTTCCTGTCTCCTTTCTGATGTTTTTGGTGGCACTTGCTTTCTCTGCTGATTACATGAGTTGCTTTTTTCCACACTGTTTGCCACAGCCTCTTTCAGATCCTTGGTGGAAATTACAGGCAGGCTTTTCAGAAGTGCGGTGCACTGGCCTAACTCCCATTGAGCTCAGTGAGAACAGAGTTAGGACAATGCTGAGTGTTTTTGGAAATCACACTCTACAAATGACTACAGCACTTTTAGACATTTCCTTCAGCTTTCCCCAAGTCATTTTCAGAAAAGGTGCCATTTTAGCATCTCTGGTCCTCAGTTTGATTCCACTGAGTAGCCAGACAGCAGTTTTTTCTTTAATATTATTGGAGCCCTTGGGACATGTTTGCCAGTACAGTTCAGCCACGCTGGTTATGCAGAGCAGCCATAAACCGGGCATAACTGTCTGCTTGCATTGGGTTTACAGCTGCTTTGCATCACCACGCAGCACAAGGGAGAAGAAACATATTGGCCATACATTTTGAAATCATATGTCTAATGTTGTTACTGTTTTTATTTCTTCCAGCCATGAGAAAATGTAGATGCTGAGTGAAACTTAGAGGGACAGCTGGTGTAACTTAGGGCAGCTTCATTGACTCAATTGGAACTCTGCCAGTTTACACTAGTTTAGGATCTGGTCCAGACTGACTTGTCTGTGATAATGTAATCCCAGGGAACCTCTCCTTTCAACAGCTGTTCAATCTGTCTGCATCATGTGCCTCCTTCACCACAGTTTCATTAGTACTGTAGTAATAAACATAGTAGTGTGGACATCATTATTTTCATTAGTATAAAATGTCAAGAAAGAATTCTTGCAGAACAGCAACTTTATTTAATTAATTCTTCTCCTAAAAGCACAAACATGGCTCCTTCCTTCCCATAGAATCATAGAAAGTCTTCCAGAGTTGAGGGGATAAGAGAGAGAAAGCACCAGTAAAAAAGGAGCTTAGGAAAGTCTTGCCGCTCACTGGCCCATGTCCTCAGCTGATGTGCTAATTAAGGCATAGTTCCACTAACTTCAGTGGTACTATGCCAATTTAAGATAGCTAAGGATCTGGCCCATTGTTCTTAGATAAGATGGTTTTAGGTAAAGTTGCTTGTCTGAGGAGTTGCTGTGGCAACCGCTGAGTTTCGCCCATGTCATTGTTAGGGTGACCAGACAGCAAGTGTGAAAAATCAGGACAGGGGTTGGGAGGGAAGGGGGGCTAAAAGGAGCCTATATAAGAAAAAGACCCTAAAATCAGGACTGTCCCTATAAAATCAGGACCTCTGGTCGCCCTAGTCATTGTACATCATGAGTAGCATGGTGTGAAATATAGGAATTGCAAAAATGTCAGAATTCAGGATTTTCAAATTCTAATTTAAATGGTCTAATTTCAAGGGGAAAAAACTACTAAATGTCTTGATGTAGTTATTTTGTTTTGTTGTAAAACATGACCATTTTTGTGGGAACATGGGTTTACCTTTACTCAGAAATGCTCCTGTTTTGGAACAAAAGCCTCAGTTAAAACTCAGAATATGACTTCATTCATTTTTGTGTGTGTGTGTGTATTAATTCTATACATAATTACTGCATGTTATGGCCCCAGTACTGCAATTGACAATGTGTTGATGGATTGCTGTGCCCAAGCAAAGCCCCACTAACTTCTATAGGGCTATACATACATGCAGCAGTCTGCCTGCACATTGTAAATTTCAGGACTGGGGCCTGATATTGGAGTAATTAACCATTTAACTTTTGAATACAACATAACAGCCTGAATTAAAATTCATTCTTGCAATATGCTGATTTTTTGCAATATTATAAATACTCTTATACCGGTAGTTGAAAGAATATTTGGTTGTTGTTTTTCTTGTTGCAGTGCTTTTAAAAGGAGGAGAAATCAGTACATTTGTAGTATTTATTAAATCTGGATACTGTAATGTTTACAGAGAAACTGAGGCACTTGTGAAACGACCATTGGGGAAAATGGTAAGCTCATTTATGTCTTGGAAAATAGGCATTTCACTTGTTTCTTAGGATCTGCTTCTACAAACCTTACTCTTGTTGACAGGAAATTTCTATTACAGTCCCCAAAGGGATCTGTTCTTGGCCTAAAGTTATTGAGTATCTTTATCAATGTTCTGGAAGAAAACGCAAAAGCATTGCTGATAAAATGTATAGATCACAGAAAAAAAACCCTGGTGGAGTGGGTAGTTATGTTGCGGATAGGTCAGTTGTATAGACTGACCTGGATCTCTTGGTAACATGGTCTTATTTGAACATATGTTTTAACACAGCCAAATGCAAGGTCATATATCTAGGAACAAAGAATGTAGGTTACACTTGTATGTTGGAGGATCGCACCTTAGAAGGCTGTGACTCTGAAAAAGGGATTATGAATCATGGTAGATAACCAATTGAACATGACCTTCCAGTACAATATCATAGTTAAAAGGGGAATGTGATCCTTGGATTCAGGGGAATACTGAGTAGAAGAAGGGAGGTGATATTACCTATTCATATGGCATTTGGCCATTACTAGACTCCAGTTTTGGTGTCTAGACTTCAAAAATAATGTTGACAAAATGAAAAGAGTTCAGAAAAGAGCTACTAGAATGATTTGAAGTCTGGAAAACATACTTTCTAGTGAGGGGATAAAGATGTTTGATCTCTTTAATCTAAGAGATGGTTAAGAAGTAACTTGTTCACTGTCTACAAGTACAACATGGGGAAGAGAGTTCTGATAGTTGATGGCTCTGTAATCAAGCAGAAAATGGCAGAAAACGATTGAATGGTTGGAAGTTGAAATTAGACAAATACAGAATAGAAGTAAGACAGAGAAATGACTTATCTGGGGTTTGGGGGGACTCTCTATTACTAGAAGTCTTTAAATGAAAAGTGGATATCTTTATAAAAGATATAGTATAGCTCAACCAGCAGATGTGGGCTTACTGCAGAAATTACTTTCTGCTGTGCAGAAACTACAAAGGGTGAAGTTCTTTGCCCTGTGTTAGATAGAAGGTCAGACTAGATGATCATAGTGATCACTTCTGGCCCTAAAATCTGTGAATCTAAGCACTTACTCAGTGAGACTATGTACATGAGTAAGAACTGATCAACGTAGGGTTGCAGAATCAGACCATTAATTGTTTGGGCTTTAAACACTACTGTAAAAAGAAAGCAATAAATTAGCTCTTGCTGAATGATAATGCTGTCAGTAATACAGCTTTTTGGTATTTGGGATACAAAGTAAGGGGTTTGGGATCTAAAAGGAGTAAGGTAGAAGCTGCAACTACAAAAAGAGGAAGGAGCTACTCAACATGAGGAAGGCTATTACAATCTGGCTAAAAACCAAAACAGACAAGATTTTAATCAGTGACCATTTGTACTCTGCTTTGAGCAGGTCATATGATTAAATTTTAGAGAAAAATAAGAAAATAGATTAGTTTTACTTATGCTTGAAATTTGGAACAAAATCAGCTTTTTGCATTTTCTCATGCTCTGATGGAGAAAAATAACTAGACTCCTACATTTTCATAGAAAAGCATCATGTGGGCAGACAAAATCATTTAAAATGAAACAGCTAAAGTTTCCACAAGCTATCATGAAATTAATATTCACCACTGCTCTTGTCATTTGGGTAAACTGCAAATTCCATTTTAAAATTGCTGGTTTAGTGAATTGAAGTATAGTCTTCAGAGTGTAGTAGCTGTGTTGGTCCCAGGATATTAGAGACAAGGTGGGTGAGGTAATATCGTTTATTGGACCGACTTCTGTGGGTGAAAGACAAATTTTTGAACTTACACACAGCTCCTCTTCGGGTGACCTGAAGAAGAGCTCTGTGTAGCTTGAAATCTTGTCTTTCGCCCACAGAGGTTGGTCCAATAAAACTATTACTTCACCCACCTGGTCTCTCCTATATTTCTTATTAAAAATGCTTATAAAATGTATTAGTTCAGCTACGCTGTAATGTGGTGTGGTATACTGAACATACTCATATTTTCCAACTAGGTTAAACAAATCAGACAGGTTCTTGTGGGTCAGCTCCATGAGAAACAGTCCTTTGGAGAAATGAGCATTCTTCTTCAGATTCCTTTCACGTGCAGAGTCATAACAGCGACAGAAGTTAAATTGGGCATCATTGATGCCAGTGATATACTAGGTAAGTATTAAGGGGTCCTTTATTTTTTTGGTATTTTATCATCAGTCAGTAACTCAAGCAATAATGGGTGAACCTCAAAAAGATTTGAATGTCTTTTAGTTCAGATATAAACATCCAAAATGTGGGTGCCCATCCAAACCTTAAGTGAACCGTTTCATTGAATTTCCCCTTCCCTCCGTGCTTTGCCAAGATTTTTTGGTGACTCAACAGGCCATGCAAACTAAACAATATGCCTCCAGACCTCTCTCACTCAAAACATTTTCCTGGTTTCCTTCTTCTCTCCACAAATAACCCCCTTAATTTCTTTCATGGGGTTGGTCGGACTATATGACATCATATTCTTATCATATGACATCATAGGAGGTGGTTCTTTATGGAAATATGATAAAATATGTATAATAAAAATATGTCAATGGAAGAAAAGTCAGCTGTTGACATTAAGAGAAGGGTATTTTCATGCCCAGGCAGTTCTTTTACTATTGCACTGATTTCACTTGATATGATAGTTATTTTTTCTATACTAATTATGTCAGTTGATGTAGGACAAATACACACTGGGCTGTTTTATATAAAATCAACATTTCACACATGAAAGCACTTGTTCCAAGCATATATTAAAGTCATCTTTGCCATCTGGCAGACTCAAAGTCCAAAGAGGCTGCACAAAGATTTTAGCGCTGTGCAGATTTCAAATCTTAGTCTACATTAAGCTCACTTGAAACTAGCCCCTATAAAGACGTTATCATGGTGTGCATAATTAGCTAAATATTCCCTAGGCTGCATTGAGTTTTTTTGGATTATATTCTTTGTTTTACCACAATACGCTAAAGATTGTGGTTTCTTTTAATTTCATGAACTGGGTTTTATGGGTGTTTTAAGACATTTTAGCTGAACATCTGAAAACGAACCACAAAGGTTAAAACAACTTTATTGCAATAATATGTTAATCATATGTGAATGTCTATTTAATCAGACTAATATTGAAGGGCATTTTTTCTCTTAAAATGTGCTGGATTTTTGGTGTTTAGGCAGTAGGTATATTGTGACTGCTGCTTATTACAGTAATCATAATCATCTCACTCTTACTTATGCTCCTAGCTTGTGCTCCCTGGTTTGTTCATTGTATCTACTTATCATGTGTTGCCTTATACTTAATTTGTAAGCTCTTTGGGGCTGGGACTGTCTTTTTATCACATATGTATTCAGTGCCCAGCAAAATGGCGCCTTGATACTTGATTAATGCATTATCACAATACAAATAATAAATAAGAACAATAGATTTGAAACAGAGTTTTAAGTAGGGCTGCCTATAATTTTACAGATCATTTGTGAGTCAAAATACTGACTCAGTAGCTTCTTTAGAGATCTGAGTGTCCTCATAAATCTGCTGTCCAGTGAAGAACCCCTTAGGGACAAACAGAAAGTGAGCCTTGATTTTATCTCTCAGTATGTTCTCTGGGAAAAGTAGGCGACTGAGGCAGTTACTTCATTATGACACATTACATTTAGAGTATGTCTACACAACAAGAGCGGTACATGAACTACTCTAGCTGTGAGCTTGAATCCAGGTAGTGTGGGTAATAATGAAGCCAGGGCAGCATAGTCTAACAGAACAAAACAGCTGAATACATATCCAGGGTCCATGCTGGTCTTGCCTTATCTGCACTGAAGCCTACACTGTCTTCTCTTCATTGCTGCTGTTACTTGCACTAGCTGGATTCAAGGTAGCTTGATGAGACTAACCCATGTAGCAGCTTTTGCTGTGTAGCTGCACACTTAACATGAACTCACGCCTGTGCAGAGGGCCAATATAAGACCTATGCAAGACTGAAGACTTACTTAAGTTCTCAGAACAGGTGAAATTTGTTTGGATGTGAGATATCTGTACATTTTGACACACACACACACAAAAAATACATAGAGTCACTTGACTCTGCCAATCCAAATCTCACACCCATTTTGAACTAGAACTCAGTTAGTGAGAGAAAAAGTAGCATTGACAGCTCCCTGAATCTGATGTGAGACCAGTAATTTGGAGAGTGCACTAAGGCCAATAGTCCAACTCCATTCTCAGATTCTGTGATCCAAAAAAGGCTTGAAAAACTTGTTTTAAACAAAAGATAATATTTTATATTGGAGATGCTGTAAATGTTGGTACTCACAATATAATTATTTTTAAAATGGGCCCATTTCTTCTTTCACGTATGCTTCCTTTACAACAGTGTAACTACACCTTCTTCAACGGAGTCCATTCTAGCTTACTTCTGTAAAACTGGGAGAAGAATCAGGCCCATCGTGCTTAGTTTTTAAGTATAACATGGCCCTACAATATTATTGGTTGTTGGGGTTCTCTTCTTTGCTTCTCTTGTGTCCTTCCTACCAATTTCCCCCCTCTCTGATCCTTTTTCTGGCCTGGCTTAGATGTAGCAATATGTGTAAGAGACAATCTACTGGATGTTACATATGACTGAGATTTTAAATAGGTTGTTTTGCATCCTAATTTCAGGACTCTAAACAGATCAGCTCAAAATCATTGTATTTTTCACATTAATAATGTATGACCCTCAAGAGGCTGGGTTCACATAAACAGCTGTAGCAATTGTTTTATAATCTCACTGGATCTCAGAAGCTATATATCATTTGAGGCAAGTGTTTGGTTCTTGGATGGGAGACTCAAGGAATTTGTAGTTGCTACAAGAAGTGTTGTTCCTAATTTGATAGGTGGCACTGTTCCCTTGGAATCTCTATTGAATCAGCATGTCAACAAAAAGCTGCGAATAACTGTGCACCTGGAGGTGCCATCTCATGACATCACATAAGACGTGTCACCAAACTCCTGACCACTTGTGATTAGTAGAGATCCCAAGACAATTTTTGTAAGATGATGGTTGTTAACCCAGCGGCCCTGCCAAATTCCAATGCAGATAATTACATTCTGCCTGCTTAAATTCCCCTTGCAGATTCAATTGGAAACAGTCTTCTTTCTTCACTTCTTTTCCTAGATTACTGTTGTAAATCTCACAGGTTGCTATATTTCAGTGATAGGTGAAGATAACCCTACAAATCCTTTATTTGTCTCATCGTGTGCCATGTGAGGGTATTAAATACATTTATGAATTAGTATGACAACTACCTCAGAATTCAAAGCAAAAAAAAAAAAAAAAAAAAAATACTGTAGAAGTCCAAAGCATTATTATAATCAATTATTATTCAGTGCATTTATGATGAACCCATCAACAAGCAATAGGAACATCTGGATGCTTTATCTGAATTTATCTGTATCTCTTCAGTCAGGAAACCATGTGAAATCTTGCTAAAACAGTTTCTAGCAAGATTTCCAGTATTCCGTAGGTTCAACAAGGGCATACATACCTAAGATAGCCTTATCTGCAATATTTTGGTTTCATCTATTCTGGCCAAAGCTCAGAAAATACAAAAGTACATTGAACAAAAAATAATAAATGTTAATGAACATCTTCAAGGCCCAGTAAAGTTTCAGTCTGAAGTTTCTGCAAAGATTAGGGTCACTCCTAACTTTCTCTGAGCTAATTCATCCATGTGATTTTTCTTTTCTTTCAATGGAAATCTGAGTCTTCCAGCAAGGGTGATTTTTTTAGATACTTCCTAAACAATACTTACTCCTTCCCACATCCCATGCATATTCATGTTTTGGTAAGTAAAATGTTTGTGGATTTTAATAACAATACAGTAAGAGAAAAAAGAAAATGTCCTCAACTTGTCATCACTGTAGCATCATCTAAATATCTATGGCCAGGTAAGCCATCAAGTCTGAGAACTTAGGTATTGTAGATCCTTACAGAAGGTATGATTAGCCACGAGTGCCGTGGACTTCATTGTAGTTTAGCCAGAGTCAGTTGACTTGGGCTCATGGGGCTCAGGCTGTGGGGCTAAAATTTGCAGTGTAGATGTCTGTGTTTGGGCAGTAGCCTGGGCTCTGGGACCCTTCCCCTTTGCAGCCCAAGCCCAAATGTCTATACTGCAATTTTACTGCCCCTCAGTCTGAGCCTTGCACTCCCAAGTCAGCTGATCCAGGCCAGCCGCGGATGTTTCAGTGTAGACATACTCTTAGGCATCTAAAGTTGTATTAAAAGTGCCTACCTTTCAGAAGTCTTGTTTGAAAATGTTGATCTCTCTGCCTGCCTGCTTTTTATATATATTTTCTCTGATTATTAAATATCTCCTGTTTATATCTATCACTTTCAGTTATCGGGTCCCGCTATTTATCAAGTAATATATGGGCAATCTCTTTTTTGTTAATTGTTCATAGTTGTATGCTTTCATTTCATTATTCATTTAAAATTGACCCATGTTCTATTGCTAACCTGGTGAACATTCAGATATGTAAATAGCTGATATCGGAAAGCAACAAACTGTTTAAGGATGAACATGGATGATTATAACCCCCTGTCATTCTACATTATGGGAATATAGAATCCATATTTAAATTTGTCATTACTTTTTAATTTCAGGCATCATAGTTTTGTGGCATGCTCCTTTAATATAATGAGAGCGCACTACTACATTAGTGCAAACAGTGCTGTATTGAAAGGATCGGAAAGTATCATAACTGGAAGAGTGTCTGAAATATGCAGGCAATATGCAGGCTGAAAGGTATCGCGTCACTAAGATGGTGACAACTGTAAGGGCAGTCAAAGTAAGACACTTTCATCATGGCCTATAACAAAGAAGACTCCTTTGGATCCTTTTCACATCCCTGAAGGGACACTTAACCCTCAAAAGTGTTAGAGTTCAAATAGAGCCAGGGCCCAGTCCCCTCTTGTGGAACACGGGTGCTTTGGGGAGAGCAGGATGCACCAGCCCACATGTACCATGCTGGCAGAGAGCAGGCAGGATTGTGGGTCTCTAAAACTTAGTCTCTCTCAAACTCTTTGTGAGGCAGTATGACAGCCCCAGCTCAGGACTTTGTCTAAAAGCCATATTTTGTTTTGCAGATTTATGAAACTAGCTCAAAAGCTGAATGATTGCTAGCTCTATGGTTGACCAGGGTATCAGAGCTGGTCTTCCTGACAACTAGTGAGTCCCAGATAAACGAAAATCCTAAATCCTATGAGTTCCTCATATCAAGGAATACTAAATCCCAAATTAATTTTAATTTTGAGTTGTTTTACACTGTCACAGTGGGTGTGTCCATTCTTGCAGTAGGACCTGATTCTTTTCCCATTTAAATTGAAGGGATTTTGGCATTGACTTCACTCAGAAGTGAGGTAAGGTCTCTAAAGGGTACTTTGAAAGTTGCATGAATAAAAGCAGTTGATAATCTCCTTTTGTGATGGTTACAAATTCCTGCAAGCCAGTCAGCTCAAATACAATCTGGTCTTGGATTAAATCTCAGAGAGGAAATTCAGATCTAGACATGGCCAGATTTGCAGCTTGCTTATGAGAGGATCATTAGCTTCTGCAGCAAGCTATCAAGAAATAGGATGTTGCTGTGGTTCTTTCTTTAGTGTGCTGACCTGGAGACAGGAGGTGAAATCCTGGCCCGATTGAAGTCAGTGGAAGTTTTGCCCTTGGCTTCAGTGGGAGCAATATTTCACTCAGAATCCTCAGCAGAGACTACTGAAGAGCCTAACACCGGAAGGATCCTGGTACCAGAATGGCTGAATTCTCATTTGTAAAAAACAACATATCTTTAATCTGTGATTTAGAGAAGCAGGTTACCTTGAATTAAATAGTAGCCCCACCTGCTTGGTGTAATGTAAAGAGCTAAACTGTATGTATTAAAAATAAGTGTTTATTTGTCTAAAATAAAAAGAATGATCTTTTCTTAAATCAAAGGAAACCAATTTTTTCTAGTTCTCATGTATAATTTACAGAGCATTGAATGACAACTTTACAATCAATTTAATTTGTCTACCTATTACCAAAGGTCCCAGTGCAGTAATGAACAGGAAGCCTTTCCTTATGCTAATTTACATGCTCCAGAAACTTCTAAGTTATCTGGTTTTATTTTAGTATATAGTTATTGATGTTTGGAGAAAATAAAAAGAACTGACTTAAAGTAATAAAAGTATGGTATAAGAAACATTTATTATAATGGAATATTGATGCATTATTTTTATATATAGGGCTCACCTTCCCCCAATTGTGGTAAATTATGTCAGGTTAATGGCTTGATATTTTTATACTAAAAAGAATTACCAACTCTTAAAATAAAAATAATCTGTATTTATTCTGCAGAGAATAATGACCCATTATTTTTACTTATGGGGATACTTGGGCAAGTTGGGGAGAACCATGTGTAGCAATAAGGGATTATTATTTCCTCTATAAAAATCTGAATTACCAATTCTTAAATCAAAGATAATCTGTTTTTTCTTGAGCATATAATAAAAGAACTTTAACTGAGCCTCAGCAAAAATATCTTTTTAACCTCTGCTAACAGAGAAACTGCCTGATTTTGCTTGACTGGATCCATGTGATAACATTAAACAAGTTATGCTTGTGTTACTATACTAAATTGATTTTATGTATTATCACTTTAGAGAACCCTGATATTAGCTCTGACTATTTATAGAGTGTCAAAATGTTGCTTAGAACTCTGCAGTACTAAGTGATAAGTGCCCTTAATTTTATTAGATTGTTGCAGTTCCCGTGAAAGAAACATTTTGTGTGTTCCAAGATTAGGTGAAGGTTACATGGGGAAGAAAAGAAAAATTGATTTTAACTGAAAAGTACAGTCAATATATAATATAGTGAGGTTGTAGTTTAATTGTCTAAAAATATACCTAAAAAATTCCAAATGTTTGATTTCTTTTCTTTACTATTTTCCTGTTTATCTTGCTTGCTGGCTTAATTGAAGAATTAATTATTTTGAATCAGAGGGGTAGCCGTGTTAGTATGGAATTACAGAAGTGACAAAGAGTCGTGTGGCACCTTAAAGACTAACTAAAATTTTTTGGGGGGGGGCATAAGCTTTCATGGGCTAATACCCACTTCATTGGATGCATGCATGCCCACGAAAGCTTATGCTCTAAAAAAATTTTAGTTAGTCTTTAAGGTGCCACAGGACTAATTATTTTGAGTTTACAATTATGTTACAGTTGAAATAATGATAAGGGAAAAGTCTGGTTAAATATTTAACATTGCAACATGTTAAATTAAGTGCATTCTCCATACATAAAGCCTGAATAGTCAGGTTGTATGCAGGCGTAATGTGTAGAGTTTGGTGAGGGAAATGTGGACAGCTAGATCAATGAGAAGGACTGAGGCATTGCTATTCCAGTGTATGGCCCACAGCAGCAACCACAACCCCCCACACTATTTATGTGGAGTGTTGGTGCCAAAGGCATAACATGAATTCGGATCTCCTGGCTTCTTCCATGGCTATAACCTTTCATGGCCTTTTGTGCCAGCATGTGCAGGGCTACTGCTGAGTCCCTTTCCATGATACACAGAGGGAATGCAGGTACCCAGTGTGCTCTGCCTATATTCCAACCTGGCCACCTCTTTGTTTAAATCATACAGATGGCATAGCAATGGCCTGCCACACTGCAAGTGAATTTCACCCTTAGATACTATAGTGAGGCGTGCTGAAGAGAGCCCTTAAAAAAACAGGCCCAGCTCAAATGTCCACTGAAATCACTGGGAGTTCTTCCACTGAAATCAATGGTTGTTATGGCAGTCCCATTGAGATAAAATAAATAGATCTTTCATTGTTATACTGACTGTGACAGGGTGTACCAAACCCTCAGAGACCCTGTGGAGGCTCTTGCAGTCTTACTACACCCTGTGCCCCAAAAAAGCAGTAGAGTGGGGTCCTCCAAGCAGCCTAAAGAGGCTGTAGGGGAGGCAACCAATCAGGGCCCAGTAGGCTAGTATAAAAAGAGGTGTAGGGCAAGAGCAAGTTCAGTTTCTTGCTGGAGCTGGAAGAGCATGGATGGTGTGCCTTACTGACTGAGAGAGCAACAGGACCTCGGACAGAGAAGTGCTGGCAGAGACAAGAGGTAGTGAGAAGGAGCTCCTTTCTGGCTTCTGGGACAAGGCCCTAAGTAAGGTAAGGGTGAAGAATGTGCTGGAGCTATGGGAAAATGGCCCAGGGAATCATAGCAGCAACACAACATAGCTGAAAGGGTAGAGTGGATGGCTGCTATCCACAGGATCCCTGGGCTGGAACCTGGAGTATTGAATGGGCCTGGATCCTCCCATTGGCTGCTGTGGAAGTTGATACACCCCAGAAGGAGAACTGAATTATTTAGTGGCCCAGCAGGAGAGCTGGGGCCAGAAAGACCTAGAGAAAGTAGGACATTGTTTCCAGGGTGCCCCAGAGTATGGCTCAATACCAGGGATTTAAAGACGATGAGGCTAATTAATGAGCTGAGTCCAAGGAGGGCTACAGGGAGAGAAAGGCCAAGCTCCATCCAAGGCCAAGCTCCTGAGAACTGTACTACCCCTCTACACAGACCTTGAGTTGCTGAGATTAAAAACAGACTAATGATATTGGCTAAAATGTTTGGTGCTTTGGCTCTGTAGCTGTGTGTGTAAATCTGTGTATATATAAATATTAAAGGCATTGAGATGGAGAAATATGCCTTTTGTACATTTTACATCCTTTGAATGTCCTCTTACAATGACACACTTAATAGGAAAGATTATACTGTATATTTCCACAGATGAGAACCATTCCATTCTCAGGAACTCTTCAAGTACGCAGAATGTGATTTAGCATTGCTGCCTTAGCCAATGACAAATTGAGGAGTTTTGCTTGTTGTAACAAATTTTATGTGGCCTTAGGCAGTTGCTGGAAAATGAAGAAATGTTACATTATTCTGAATGAATCTGAATAGCCCTTCACAGCTGTAAATCCCAGAGTTCCGTTACAGTTTCTATGGGCAGATAGCTAGGAGACCATTTATTTTTGAAATGAGCATTTTCCAGCTGCATTGAGTGGGTCTGTCTAATTTCATTTGTGGGAAAAAGTCAGAATTAGCCATATTTGTTTTTTATAGAATTTAACATGTAAATAATGTCTTGGGATATATTTTAAAATCCAGCTATACAGTGTAAAATAGAGAATTTACATTTTCATATCATGAAGGGTTGTGTTTGTCTACTAATTTTGGATGTCAGTACAAGGAAATCAAATTTGGTATGATTTTTTTAAATAACGTAAGCTGTTTAATGCTCGTGGTTCTGTTTTCTGAATTTGCAGATTTTTTTACCCATTATTTTTGTAGTAATTGAGGGAAATTTACCAGATTTTAATTACTAGAATGTTCCTCCTTCAGCTCCTTTCTCAGACCTGAAGAAGAACCCTGTATGGCTTAAAAGATTTGTCTCTGTCAACAACAAAAGTTGGTCCAATAAAAGATATTACCTCATCCTCCATGTTTTCTTCAGCACCATGTTTGCTACTCTAATCCTTTGGTTTTGCATGCTTCCATTAGCAGTTTTGGACTTAATACCCCAGTGAGTTGTGTCTACTATATTCATTTGTACTTGTGCAAAGTGGTCGTAACAGGCTATCATTCTTCTTTGGTAGTGTTTTAGATCCACTTTGCACTCCATTTGCACAAATGTAAATGACTGCACAAAGAGCAAAGCAAAAAAGAATCATGCCTCGTGTTTATCTGTAATGTTTAAAGACCTTTTTCACTGGTAATGGCCACATTTCAAAAGTAGCACCCAGCAGTTCCTGAACCTGGCCATTTCATTTACAGGTTACCAGATGGGAGCTGTGCTCTTCGGAAAAGCCAGCCATAAGTTTCAGAGAGAGGCTTTGTCTATACTTAACTGATTATTGAAGTGGTGCATTATCAGAAACTGGTTCAGCTGAACTGATGTGGGGTTAACTGATCAGGTGCTGACTTTAGGTTGTCTTTGTCTATACTTACAGATAAAGTGTGATAAGCACTGGTTCAGCTAAAATGATTGCTGAACTGCTGCTATTTCTAACTGTAGACAAATCCACAGATAAGACATTCCTTCCTCCTCTTAATCTAACGCCTCAGTTTTCCATAATCTTTCAAAAATAACTTAATGAAACACTGAATATTTGGCTAATTCACTTAAAGTCCTCAATTTATATTCTCATTGCTGATTTCTTTTATAGTCACTTCTTCTCCCTTGTGCCAAGTATTCTCTTGTCCGTTTCTGGGAACTGCTAGGTAGCCAAGATCTTCATTACTTTGAAGCAAATTATTCCCTTCTGCACAAAAAAGCATATTAAATAGGAAACAAGCCTCCTTGGATTTCAACTGGTGGCATATCCAACACATACTTCCTCAGTAGGTGGATTTAGCAGCCACATGGAGGGGAATGGCTTTGCCAGCATGCTGACCAAAATCCATGGAAATCCTCACTGTGGCCTGGTCTACACTGGGGCGGGGCATCAGCCTAAAATATGCAACTTCATTTACGTGAATAACGTAGCAGAAGTCAGCACATCTTAGGTCGACTTACCTGGCTTTCTTACAGCAGCAGCAGGCTCCCCCATTGACTCTGCTTGCACCTCTTGGCGAGCTGGAGTTCCGGAGTCGACAGGGAGCGCCTTTGGGGATCAATTTATCGCATCTAAACAAGATGCAATAAATCGATTCCCCGATAGATCAATCACTACCCGCCGATCCGGAGGGTAGTGAAGACATACCCTTAGTCCTGCATGTCTTAAAGCATCTCTACAGAATGGCTGATCCAAAGCCCGCTGAAGTCAATGTGAGACTTTCTATTGACTTTGGTGGGCTTTGGTCATGGCCAAGAGCGCGTACCCTTTCAGATGCTATCCTGGATTTCCTCTTCATGTCCGTGCAGATACCCACTGTTGTCTGTGTTCTGTGCTTCACTTTCATCCCCAGCATTATTAATTCTCTTTTACATACTGTATTTTTGACATCTTGTCATCAAGACTGCCTCTGAACCTGGACAAATCTTGTGTAGTCACCTTTTGTGCTGCAGTCTCTCCCCTTTTCCTCCCTATTTACTATTGTGACTTTACTTACCCATTTAACCACAAATGCAGGTTTTGTCATACATTATGGCAATATAGACCAGGAGTTAGAGGAGACAGGAAATTGAGAAACATGGGTTCTTCTTTTGAGTGTGTTGCTGTCCTGCTATGTCACCTTGGACAAACCATTTAACTTCTTTGTGCCTTACTTTCTGTCATTTATAAAATAAGTATAACAAACCACTTAAAGTTGTAGTAAGCCAAACAGACTGCAAAAGGCTGAAATGAGAATCTCTGATGTAAAGGGCTCACAACAAACACTAGTGTAGACACCTCAGCTCTTCTTGGAGTAACTATAGAATATTAATTCATTTAGAAAAGCTTAACCAGTGTGCTGAATTCTAGATGCATTGTGATCTAGTGATTGCTTTCTAGTCAGTTAGGCTTCTGTATTGCACCCAGTATGTAACTGTTGCATGGCGACTCGGGCAGTCAGCCAGCCTACAACAGCTTTGGGCCTCCAACTCCAGTCTTTGTCAATTTAATCTCTGGATGAGATTTTAGCTGGATTGGTCTTGTTAATGGTGACTCCCAGCTCTACCCACCTTAGGGGGTCAGGAATCATAGCTCTGGGGTGTGTAATGAAATCCAGGCCCTCCCTCTCTACCAGGTCCCATCCCAGGACCCTGAAAGTGAAGCAGCATCCACCTGCCCTGTGTCTGGCTGGATCACTTGCCCACATTTCCCTGGGCCATTTCCTACAACCCTTGTATCTCAGTTTGGGGTATGGTCATCATGGACTCACTTCAGACCCCCACTGTCTAGGGCCTATGCTTGCAGCCTTTGAGCTTTTGTCATCTGTTCTTCCTCCCTCTTTTGAGGGGTGGGGATGTGGGTCTAGGAGCAAAGGAAAGAGCACAGCAAGATTCCCTTAGTAGAAACTTCCTCTCCTGTTAGAGCTCTGAAGTACTTCCCCAGGCACTGGCCAAGGCTCCCTTTATTCTGGTCTTCTCTCCAAAAGCAGGCTTCACAGGGGCCTCCCTGGCTCATTACTGTTCCAACCATTTCCCTGTGTCTGCCTCGGTGTGAGGCTTATGAACCTCATCACAATAATCTACTGACTCACCACATGTCCTTGGGCAGGTCATTTAACATCTGTACTTCAGTTTACAAGTAAACAGAATCTTTTCTAATTTCCAGCCTTGAAAACTCAAGTTCCTAGGATCTGAGAATTAAGCTGAGTTCTTTCTTTCTCACATATTGCTACCATTAAAGTTCTGTAGTAGGATTCCCCATTACAGTTGTAAACTAGAGTTTGTCAAACTCTGGATGGTTTTTTGTTTTGCTGGAAAATGCCAGTTTGTCAAAACTAAAACTTTGTTGAAAATGACCCTTTACCGAAAATTTCCTGGAGTTTTATTTTGAGAAAAAATTTCAGACATTTCAAAAATATCAGTATTCTATTTCAACATTTTCAAAACAAAAGATGTTTTTTCGGTTCAAAATGACTTTATTTAAAAATGTAAATGAATGTATTATAAAAAAAGTAGAGAAGATCAAAATCAAACCAAAACATTCTGAAAAATGTTTTGGTTGACCCGAAGTGAATTTTTTTCCAGGTTTTTGATGAAAATTTGAAATTATGATTTTTTGTCCCAATTCCAAGACAGAACAAATTCTGAAATCTTGAAAATTATCATGTGATGGAAAACCATTTCCTACTCAACTCTTTTGAAACCCACTGCCTTCACGTTATGCCCTAAGACACTGAAAGCAATGGGATTGCACAGATGTAACTGAGAACACGGTAAGAAATTCTGATGGTACTAAATAAAGAATAGAATCTAGTTTGCTTTCTTCTAGCTGTAATGCCTTTGGCGGTCTAACAGGAGTATAAAGAAGTAAAAACTTTATATGTACACTCAAGTCTATAAATATGTTTCTGAATACACTGAAAGGACAGCCATTTTTACATAGTGGACCAAATATCAGATCATCCAATTTAATTTTTTAAGATCGGGTTTCTCACCTTGTACTTGTTTTCGATGTTATCCATTCTGTGCAACTGCAGCTATTTAGTATAGAATGATGTCATGTTCAGCTAAAGTATTTTCTAGATCAGTGAGTCAAATCTACACATTCTGGGTTTTATTTCAGAGAAATCCATTTTATTAGTGATCATAACGATTCCAGAAATGAATTGAGTATTTCTGAAACAGACCTATATTTTTAGTGATCTCTAATTTAAAGTCTTGAGATATTGCATGAGTGAAAGGACACTTCTTGGCCTTCAGAATAGATCTGTCTTAAATGCTGTCATGCATTAAATTATCACCATATTTCAGCATTGTAAACAATTCCTCTAAAACCAAGAGTTAGCCACAAGCAAAACACGATAAATAAAAGAAACTACAACAAAACATAAAGTAATATGAAGCTGAAAAACAATTCCATGACTTATCTACAGCTTGTCCCTGTATACCCCTGTAGTCTGTTAATTTACATACAGCTCTTGGCAGTTTGTCTTGGCTAAAGGGTCTTTTTAGATGTTGTTCTTGCCCAAGGGCTTTATGACAATTGGCTATTGATCAGTCAAATACATTCTGCAGACATCACAGAAAAAACATATTCAAAAGACTTTTTAGTGGTGCCAGAAAATACACTGTTTCTTTCTTAATGTGAATTTTCCTTTCCCCACTGCTATTTGGTAATGCCTATTTGGGCCGTACAGCAGAGGCCACAAAATTGGTACTTGCAAGTCTTTCAACAAGGAAAAAGGATGGGTGGCAGGAGAGAATCTCTTACTTTGGAAAAATGGTTGATTTAAAACAGAGCACTCTGATATGAAGGTCCTAGTGATGCCTGTGCTTCATTTACAATCTATTTATAGGGAGGAATACATAGCCTACCAGCACATCAAGGCAGATTCTTCCAAGAAGTGTCCTCATCATGAGATTATCTTTTCTTCTTCCTTGAATTCGCACGTCGTATTTTTAAAGTGTGGCAGATTGCTTGGCTGATATAATCTTTGACAGGATGCAGCTGGTGATGCTAGTATTAGTGTATTGAAAAGTGCAGCCAGCCTTCCCTGATGATCCATTAATTTTTTCTCTCTGCTATTTTCTAGCCTCTGGCACTAGCAATGATTCAAGCAATTGACCAACTGAGCCAGTGTTTCAGGACATAAAATAACAAAGGGGAAAAATCATAAAAGTGGGTGATGGCTAGCTATTATAGTGTATAGAAAACAACCATATGGATTAGCAGTGACTAGGTTTGATTATCTCATAGCATAATTTATGCAAATGTAGAATCCAAGACAAATGCCCAGATGTACTGGGAATTTTCCAGTTAACTGAATACATTAGTAGGCTGTTGCTATAGTCACATACAAATTACAGGCCTGATCCAGTAAGGTCCTGAGCCTCTCCCATGCACTAAAATATGCTGGTGTAAACTAAGGGTTCTTAATGCCCTGCAGCATCAGGTTTGAAAAGAGAGATTCTAAAAGTAGGAGTATATCTTTTAAAGGCTGTCAGAGCTGATCAGGTTATTTATACATAACACCACCAGTGCATTATTGGCATATTAAAAAATATCAAAACTCAAGCTCTCAAACTATATTCCTAATGCTCAAGTTTGCAAGATGATGAGGAATAATCTCTGATCTTACTAAACCTTTAAAGAATGAAAGATTCTGCCTCCTGGAGAAAAGGCGTAGCTGTAGTCAGGAATTGTTGGAACAAAGGAGGGCAAAGCCCAAAACAGGGAATACATCGTGGTTTAAAGGGGCACTGTCATAATTTGAGATATGGGGTGCACTAAAAGTTCATTCTGATTTCAGAACTATTACCCTTTTCAGTGATGTTTTCTGTATCTGAAATGGGGATACCTATAGAACTAGGCAATATCTTTAGAATTTGAATGAACTTTTAAAGCAAAACCAATGTATGTTTATATAAAATATACCTTAACAGTACACTCTTTATCTATTGCAGATTTAATCCCATTGAAATGGGTTTGGCTATGGTGGCTAGCACATGTACAGATAAGAAAAGTTTAGTGTATTGCAAAGATTAAAAACATAGCTGGTCAAATCAGTAATATAAATTAACTAGGGACTGTGTACAACAAAACATCCATCAAAAGTTGATAGGCAGTAACTAGAAGCATCTAGTAATAAGGCTGAGTAAATCTGCTGAAAATAATCCATGACTGGCTATTATAAAAGGCATAATGTAAATGACTATTGTCACGTCACTTATTGTAAATGTAGACTTTGTAGAATACTGGCTACTGGAGACTGAACTGGGCCATTATATTGAGTCAGTCCTAGGAGCTGCATTAGACTTGATCCAAGGTTCTAGATTAAATGAGCTACATATACTTTGAGTCACTTAAATTTAAACTTTTTCCAAGTTTGTTTATTCATTCATTCATTTTGTTTGCTTGACCTTTATTGTCATTCTCTGTATAGAAAGATAAAGAGAGCTTGCTGCTGCTGCTGCTATATGGAAAGCCTATAAAGTATGAACCTGAGGTCATCCCACCGACTGTTTTTTAAGTTTTGTAACTTGTGTGTTTCAAAAGCATTATTGAAGTCATACTTGGAAGGGTTTTCTGCCTTTATGGAATTTACTATAATAACTGCAGGTCATTTTATAAGATGAAGGCCCAACAAACTGGGATTTGCCTGGTTTTTCAACCCAAGGAAAAAGTATTTAAGAGATTTGTGAATCTTGGAGAAAAAAATCTGAAAATCCCTATAGCAGAGGTTAAATAGCCTCTTTGGGCTCTATTTTCAAAAGTTTATGCTGTTTAGAACTGCAATGAAAACCGAAGCAAAGGGCAGAAATTGATCCTGAACAGCACACCACACATAGGATTAGGCACATGTAGGATCTTCAATACACTAGTGGGAGTGTGTGAAGCTATTTCTGCACTCTGCAAAAATTAGAAGTCAGAAAATGTAGAACTCTAACTGCTTGAGTTTACACTATGATGGATGACGCTATTCTAGTCAATGGAAGTTTTATCATTGACTTCAATAGGGCCAAGTTTATACCTGCTGTCTCTGTATATCAGTATGAATTTTGATATGATAGAGCAGGTCAAAATTTTCCATCAAAAATTTGATGTATTTTTCATTTCTCTTCAAAATGTTCTGTTTTTAATGAAGTGAGGGAGAAAAAAAACCTCTTCTTTCTTAAGTGATGGACCCAGAGCTGCAAAGCCTTGTGTGAGAGTCATCCTTATGTTAGTAATCAGACTGTCTTTGATGGAATTACTTGTACTGAGCAAGGTTTATGCAGAAAAGTAAGGGTTTCTAGCACTGGCTCCAAGGCTTAAGTAAGGTGAGATGCAACTCCCATCTTTTCACGTGCTGTGAATTTATATCTACTACTGTATGTTACACTCCATGCATCTGATGAAGTGGGCTCTAGCCTACAAAAGCTTATGCCCAAATAAATGTGTTAGTCTAAAGTGCCACAAGGACTCCTAGTTGTTTTTGCTGATACGGACTAACACGACAATACTCTGAAACCTGTAATCATAACTATAAACCCAATGGGATGATTCATACTGATAACCTAGCAACTGAGATCGCTGATAAAGAAATGACTTGACTAGAATTTGCTCACCAGCTACATTATGAAGTTTGTTATATTATGAAGTTTTTATTGAAATTATATCCTGGAATATCAACATCTTAAAAAGTAAAGCTCAGTATCTGAAATTTAAGAATTATTTAGCACAATTTGATTTAACTTTTTGAAAAGGAACCTGGCTTACCACAGATGAATCTTTTTAATCTTCCAGGCTGTGAATCTTGTTTTGAAGGGTCCGTTAAATAAGCTAAGAAGGGCAGACCAGTTTAATGGTCTATCCCTTTTTATCTCAATCAAATTAAATGCTTTAGTTAATGTACTAGCTCAGAGTAAATCCCTATCTTCAGTCTTATTATCTGGGAAGGAGATACTATAATATATTGGTTGTTTTGAATAAATATTTGCCTCCATCAGAATCCACCTATTATAATGAATCTATATGGGCAGAGTTAGAATCTCTTGTTGACAAACTCATTCAAAATTATGGAGTGGCAAATTTGATTTAGGTGATTTTAATGCTCAGCTGGGTGCAGAAAACAAGGAATTGCTCAAATACATTTAATGATGGGTTGTTTGCCCTTTTCAAAAATGAAATATCTGAAGATAAATTAAGAAATTCAGCAGGCCAGATATTTTTGACAATTTTGGATAGATTCAGATCGGAAGTTCTAAATGGTAGGGTAGGTGATAACATGGTGGATCACTAAATCTCTCAAATGGGAAGAGTGTGATTGACTATATTGCTGTTCCAATTTTAAGCTGACCTTGTTTTTCTAATGTTTCAATGGCCCCTAAATCTAATGGTGAGCATCAACCCCTCCCGGTTATTTTTTGTCCCCTGCTCCTTTTATATTGGTTGATCCCTGTTGGACAGTATTTCACTTCTAGTTTTGAACCCTTATATGCAAGTTAAATTAAGTGGACTCCATTAGCTAAATATAAAATAAGAGAATCTCTCCTCTAATTATTTGTTAGGGTAAAAAAATCCATTTTCGAGTCTGTCTCTTAATTTACTTAACTTCACTGAAACAAATAAGAAGTTGAGCTGATTACGAGAAGGACTGTTCTTTCCATCTGAAAGATAAAAGAATTTGGTATGTCATTTTTTTTCAAAATAATTCATAGCTATAGATTTTGGCAAGAGAGGTCAGGAAAGTTGGCTTGCAGGTTCCACCCAAAAGCTAGTCAGTTTTTGAAAGTAAAATAAAAGATTGCTGAATGAAAAAATAGTCAGAACATTGTGTGGCATTTGAGAAGGAAACTGAATCTGCTGCCAAAGTGAGAAATTCTGTGTATTTTTGGAAACTGGTAACAATGGATTCCAAGAGGTTTGGGCAATATTGAAGCTATGATCCTCAAGCATTTCTGGGAGAAATATTTTTCTGTACTTTATAAAGATAGGATATGTATTAACTTTTTTTGGCATGATCAGCTCTGGTAGCCTCCATTCCCAGTTTCCATCCAGAATGGTCTGCTGTGTCCGGTAAGGAAGGACTTTACATTTTAATTGATCAACACTGTAATGAAATGCCAGGGAAAGATTTTTATTCCTGTAGAAATATATAAGGAGAACACCGACTGGTGGGCACCTGTTTTCAGTGGAAAATGTGTATTATTTATACTCAGGTTAAGATACTAGTATTATCAATTCACTTTACAAAAAGAGGAGCTAGGAGAAACCTGGGAAATTGCCCAACCAGTTTATTGGACATTGCTTTACAAATTTTCACCAGATCACTTTTGGGAAGATTAGAGGATTGGGCAGAAAAAATAAATATTTGCTCAGGAACCAGCTGCTTTCTAAAATGGCTACACCATTAGAGATAATTGTGTTATTCATTCTTACTTAATCTGCAAATATGTGCCTCCTAAGATGGTGGGGGAACTGAAAGCTGCTTTTATTGATCTGAAATCATCCTTTGAGTCTATTGATAGGGACCATCTGTGGGGCAAATTGGGAATACTTGGAATAGATCTGCTGTCCTTGTGTGTGTGTGTGTGCGTTTTTTTTTAAAGAATTCTTCATAGACAAACAGTGGCCAAGATTAGAATAGGTCTGAGTGGGCAATTAACAGATTTCACCTCAGTTACAAAGGTGGTTTGGCAGGGCTGTCTCCTAGCCCCCTTTCTTTTTAACTTTTATATAAATTGTTTTAGCATTAAAAGGGGATCAGTATTTCCCCCCTAAAATCCGTGAATCACTGTGTCTTTCTGGTTATATGCGGAAGATATGGTTCTGTTGTCACAAACACCGGTGGGATTGAAGCATTTATTAAATTCACTTGGTTTATACTGCCAATGGGAAGGCCTCTAAAGTATTGTCTTTAGTCAGACAGAGGTTGAATAAATAGAGATCGAGTGGCAATATATTGAACAAGTTAGCTTTTTTCCCTACCTGAGTATCTGGTTCTCACAGAATGGTTTGTGGGATAAGCACATTCAGATAACAAAAGACAAGACCTCAAATTCTGGTCAAGCTGTGTTTTATTTCAGTTCATGAGAGCAACTTAACTGTATCATCCTATACTGTTTGAGGCTCAAATTCAAATCTTGTTTGGTGCAGAAATATGGGGATGGAATTTGAAATAATTCAAAACAAATTTCTTAGGAAGATTCTTGGTCTCTCAATAATACTCCAGGTGCTCTTCTTAAAGCGAAGACAGGAATTCATTCTATTTTGTCCAAAGCGCAATATTGCAGTATTCTTGACTTTGTATTCCTAGTATGTACCCACAGAATTTGCCAAGTCTATGCTTAGAGGAACAGCTCAGCTGGACTGTGTCACATAAATTTTCTTGGTTAGAGTATTCAAAATTCTTTTCATTCTCTGTTTCTCATAATTGAACATAAGATGAGGGCAGGGGATACTAATAAGCAATTGGATATGGCAGTTGTTTCTATTACAAAGATGTCACCTTGGTTCCCCTTGTTAAAGAGATTCATGGGTATGCTAGATATTTAGACAGTTTGTGCAATAATGCATTCAGAAGGACCTCAACATGTCTCAGTTTTCAATCCATGCAGACAGGTTATCCAGAAGGCTGATAGACTGGCATCAACAAATGTAACTATGAGTATCCCTGTAGCTCAGGGCAGGGGAAAAACCTAACCCATTATTTAATATATTGTGATCTTTATTGCCATTTGAGGTAAAAGCAGCTTTCTGTGTTTTTTTTTTTTTTTGTCCTGAATGCTTTTTTCTGTGACCTCTCAGAAAATACATTGTCAGTTCCTAACAAGCATTCTATCTGTGATATGAGCAGTTTCCCTATATGCATGGTCAGCCACTAAAGTAGGGAAAGGGCAAGTATCCCGGTGATATCTGATAAAATGGTTTATGTCCCTTTTGCTTTTTATTTATATACATTTAGTATTTTATAACTTTGGATTTAGTTTAAAGTTCTGTTGCAATACTTTTCTGTGCCTTGGCCTAAGACTAAAGTGGTATTAAGTTGTTGTTCTTATTACTATTTAACTCCTCCTATAAAATGAGTCTCTACCATTAAAGAGTGTGAGTGAATTCTTGCTCACCTTACTCACATGAGCAGACCTACTGAAGTCATTGGGGCTGGTTACATGTGCAAGGTGAGCAGGATTTGGCTCTCTTGTGAATAAATAATTGTCTTGACTCCTCAAAGTACAATACAGTCATGTTCACACCTGTGCAAAGAGGTGTTTTGCACATTGTTGAACAACAATAATCAGGAACCTCTGGAACAGGTTTTCCCTCCAAACCTGGATTGGAGCGAGAACATTGTCTATATACTGAGGCAAAACCATTTGTCTTACTCAAATAGGTCATTCAGGTCAATGGGTTTGCTTGTGTGAAATAGGCAAACAGGAATATGCCCTCTTGAAGAGTCTGATCAAAAACCCTGTGATGTGAATAGAAAGATTTCCATTGGCTCTGGATTAGCCCTAACTAGTGACACCATTCACTGTCGCTATCATCGATTAAGAATATTCATTTTTCTGCTTTTATCATTTGTATTAACTTTTAAAATTGAGTAATTTCTTCCACTCTGTTTTAGGTTTGGATGTGGTTATTCAAATGCTTCTCCTCCAAACAGCTGAACCAACATTTGGTAATATCACGCAAGTAAGTTTAAAAGCCCAAGGTGTGATATGTTTAGAATGAAGGGGAAGATCTTCAGTTCAAGTCAATAGAGCTAGGACAGTTTACATCAATTGATGCCCCGGACTGCTCAAAAGCAATTAGATCTGAATAAGACTATGATGAGACAAGTAGTAATTTCTCCCTTTGGCTCACTGCATGCTAACAAGTTAACTAGGAATACCTGGTATGATACGAATGTCTGTAGAAATCAGTATTTTTACATTTGTCTGGAAAAAAAATGCAAAGTGAAGAAGAAAGTGAGTGAAAGCTGTTTCAGTTCATCCACCTGCTAATGTATCTTGGTATTGCTTGCAGCTATATTTTGTGACAGCAGAAGAATGTACAATAGAGTCTCCCAGTCACAACAAAGATACTTGCTTTCACTTTTTATGGCATGCAAACACACTGTTAGAAGAGGCTTGTTCAAAAAGCCACACAGAGTCCTTTTAAAATACATTTTCCTGAATCACTCAGACAGCATACATGCTCTTTTTTTAGCGTCTTGGAGATCGGTGTAGGCTCCATAGAAGGGGCCAAATTCTATGGTGCAGCTTTCAGGAGTTACAGCTCAGAAGACACTGCCTGGGCAGAGTGAGGTCTAAGGTGACTCTAAGCTCCATTTGTGCCATTCGGATTCTGGATTGTTCCAGGGGCCAGTGCACTCTTGCCTACTTTCAAATAGGCTGTTCCACAATCTGTAACAGCCAGAGAGCAGTGTGGACACTCGTCTTTGTTCCTCCAGCCATGGCCCCAGCATGCCTCTGGGCCTGAAAGGGAATTGGACTCCAACCTTAACTTTGCTTCTGTCCTGAAGGAATACCCCAGGGAGACTATGGACCACTTCCACCACTCTTGTAGTGTAAATGAGCTGGGGGGGCGGGCAGGTATGTGGTACTAGATACTGTTGGAGTGCAATCAGGATTTAAAATAAAGCTTGGACAAAGAGATTTATTTCTGTAAATTAATGAATTAGTTGGTCTTACCTCGCTGGAAATTAATGCTGTATTCAATATAAAATCCTAAAAGGAATTAGATTGATTGTCTTGCTAATGAACAATAGCTATGTGTTCCTACACATATACACAGCACCACAGCCAATACTGTGATATCATAGCACAGCAGATCTTCATTTGATGAATATACTACACCTCATAAGCCAGTGATATATACAAGTCTGGAAAGGGAGCAAGTGTTAGCAGTAAAATGGCAGGAAGCTAAACCCTGGCCAAACTTTGCTTAGCAAAAAGAGAACTTAAAATTCAAGTTCTGATTATCCATTAGTCTGCATCTGAACAATTACTTATTCAGCAAACCTAAAATAAAAGAGCTACACGTAATCTTGGTGTGTACAGAGGGGGAAGCAGACATAGTGGGAGGAATGGGATTCTATTTTCTTGTCACCAAACATGCAACTGACTCAGTGGAGTGATGCTGTATTTATACTAGCTTCACAGAGAACAGAATCTAGCTCATTCTTTCAAAATTGCATCAGTTACAGCTGCCAGCAAGAGCTCTGATTCAGCAAGGTTTTTCAGCCTGGAGTGACTAGACTAGAGGCGTTCTATATGCAGTCACACCAAATCCCGAGCATAGTCATCTAACGTGGGAAAGTCACAATCTCGCAAAGATCTGGCCTTCTTTTAGTCGCTCATTATGCTCAAAAGTGGCAATGCATGCTTTACAGCCAGTCGCCAGGATGGACAAAAATGCCCCAGCATACCAATATCTCAAATTCTCCATCTTTGAGCAAAAGGGAGTACATGGTAACCCTACCTGACATGGTCTCTGGGGCCACCCCATACATTTATGGATTTTCAGAATTGAGTCAGATCTGAGAAGTTTACTACATGATGCATGGAGCTATCAACCGTGGTCACTTTTGGGGGGAGCAATGGCCCTCATTAGACTGTACATATTTGTAAAACCCTTAAGTCAGTGTTTCTCAAACTGGGAGTTGTAAGGATATTGTGGGGGTGATTGCCAACCTTACTTCTGCACCGCCTTCACTGCTGGGTGGCTGGAGAGCGGTGACTACTGGTCAGGTTCTGAAGGCAGCACCACCATCAGAAGTAGCACAGAAGTAAGGGTGGCAATACCATGACCCACCCTACACGAGCCAGATTTCACAGGGGAGACCAGATTTCACAGTCTGTGATACATATTTCATGTCTCTGAATTTGGTAGGGCCCTAAACATAACCTAACAGCTAAAACTGGAATTGTGTGCTTGAAAATGAGAACCATGTCTGAGGCACTGAGAAACTGAGTCAAGTAGATTTAAAAATGACTCCATTTAATATTAGTATTCTTAGAATGAGCAAAATGAGATGGACTGGATGTGGAAGACTTCAGACAATATAGCAGTATTTTACTCAGGAAGACAAAATGATACTCATTCAGAGGGAGCTGGACTACACCTTAAAAAGGCAACACAATTGCTACAGGAATGGAAACCACTTGACTCACAATCATAAGAGCACATTTTGTTACAAATCATACTAAAGTAACTGTTACCCAGTGTTACACACCTAACCAGATCGTGATAAACAGTGAAATACACTTTCCACAGTAGATTGAAAGATGTACTAAGATGTACCAGGTTCATGTCATTCTGGTTAGGGGTGATACGAAAGTCCAAGCTGGTAATGACAACCTTAGATGTGAACCTAAATCTGCTAATGAGTTGAACTGCAAGACCCTTTTTTCCCATTGATGTGAAATACCCATTCCCCACAGATAGTAAACAACATTTGGGGAGAGCCCCCTCACCAATGTACACTGTGAAAGGTTCCCACTTGGGTGCCACCTGAAAGTGGGGTACCACTGAGTCCTGATTCACCAGCCTGGGCTTCCTCTCAGCACTGTGCTGCTGTGATAAACTATAGGCTCTTCCCAGTGGACCTACACTTCCACCAGAATTCACATAGGCAGGGACACACCCAGCTGCAGTTACATGCAGGCTTTGGCTAGCCAGTGCATGAACCAGCATAGCCTCAATCCAGGTCCTAAGAGCTGATCCGTCCTGCCCTGATCGAAACCCTGACCAGTATGAATTTATTACTGAGTTCACCTCTCCTTCGATGTGGAGAGGAATATGCATAATACGTGTGTGTAAAACCAAGCCGAGATTTTCCCCAGATACTTCAGTTAAAGGAACCCTGGTTTAGATTAAAACCTAAAAAAGGCTTATTAACTAAAACATAGATTTTAAGTGATAGCAAACAGATCAAAGCAGATTACCTAGCCACCAAACAAAACTGCAAACTAAGCCTAAAATATCTGCTGGATATGAATTAAGTTCTCACCCTGGCTGGTGAGATAAGCAGTTCACCAGGTTTCTGTACATAGGCTAGAAATCCTTTTAGTCTGGGACCAGCCCTTTTCCACGTCCAGTCTTTGTTCCTCAGGTGTTTCCAGGAGTTTTCTTGGGTGAGGAGTGAGGCCCCTTCATGATGGCACACCCCAAATATACAGCTTAACATATGGCAGGAACCCTTTATTCCAAAATCAGTTCCCAACACAGTTTGTGGAAAAATACAGGTACAAAAAATGGAGATCACTGTTATGTGGTCTGGTCACATGTCCTGATGAGTCATAGCAGTCATTACTCATCGGCTGTCTGGAGCGTTCTCAGAAAGGCTCACCAGGTGGGGGGATAAGCTTTTCCTAAGGATTGTTTTTCCTAATGGCCCATTATATGAATAGGCCCTTCACAACCAGCTTTCTAGGCTAGAAGCATTTTGCCTCATGGGTGTCACCCAAGAGTAACCGCATCTGAAACACCACATCAATATGATATCACACCCCACCTTACACAGCTTCAGATACAAAAATGATACAGGCATACAAATAGGACAGTCATATTAATCAAATCATAACTTTTCCAATGACACCTTACATGACTCCTCTTGTACAAATTGTATCATAATTATATCATAATCATACAGCCATAAAGAATATGGGGTGTAATGTCACCACATTTAGGGAAGAGCCTAAGGACTCAGTCTGGCCTTTTGTTTATGAAGGGCTTTAACATTCACAGATGAAAGACGCTAGATGAGGACTACGTTGTGCAGTCTTTATGTTGGGTGAGCGCTTACTTACTCCAATGGTTCAGCTGACTTCAATGGGATTGCTTATGTGAGTAAGCGTGCCCACTAATGTCAGTAAAGGGTGCACAATCAATCACTATGTAATAAGTGCTTTCCTCTCTCTATTCATCTTAGGCCAGATTCTAGAATTCTTTCTCAAACTGAACAGCGCTTTACAGCACTGACTTCAGTGAAATACTCATGAAGTAAATTACAACTCAACCTAAATAAGAGTGGTGGAACAAGGCCATCTGTTAGCTGCAGGGGCTGGGACTACAGAGAAGTCAGCTTAGTCAGCTGTTAGAGGAAGAGAGTATTTGATATTCTTATTTCCCAGTGCAGGGGCCAGAAGTGGGAGGCAGCAAAGGAGGAAAAATGTGTCACTTGGATAATTCACCCTCCCAACTAGCACTCTGAAGTGTTGACAGGAACCTATATCAAGATCTCCGTGGCTAAAGAGGTGTACTACAGTGTGTGTGTGTGTCCTTCATTCTGTAGTAATGCCCCCAGGAATATCATTTCTTAAAAATATAATTTACTTTCTTAGTAAACACTAAAACATTTGTCTGTAGTATTAGAACATTTGCTTAAAAATATTAAGAATTCATCCTCTGACCTTGGAGTGTAATATTGCCATTTGGCTTTCATTTTCCCTGGTGTTTCATATTACTGTTGATGAGGCAAACTCACTGTGGGAAAAGAATATCACATCTTTGTTTTCCATTTGAAACCTTGGAAGTACTACAGCAATCTGATATTATTTTGACTACTGCAATGCCAACAATGAAAAAATATGATTGTTATTAGTCCATACGTTTACTCCTTGCTTGGTCTAAAACTTGTAGTGTTACTTTCAAGTAACAAATTTGTAGAGGGCCGAAATTTAACAGAGCTGAAGGAGAATTTGCAGGGACATAAAAGGGAAAATGTCCCATTAAGCGGCTTCATGGTCTAGTGGTTTAAGCTATTGCAAGTGGGGAGACCTGGTTCCTAGTACAGCTTGTGTGGCCTCAAAAGAGTCACTTCATCTCTGCCTCAATTTCCCTATCTATAAAGCAAGGCCCTTACCTCCCTCCCTTCATCACCAGGATGTTGTGCGGATCAGTCAGTTAATGTTTGCAAAGTGCTTGGTGCAGGAAGGCACTATTTAAGTGAAAAGAATTATTAATGAAAGGTGGAGGGGACTGATGGTAGGATTCCATCTCAGTGTGAAGGAAGTTGGAAGGGTGCTGATGCATAATGTGGTGATGTGTGAGAATTGCCAGTGAGGTAATATAGGTAAGAGGATGAGCTTATGCCTTGTATTTGTGCATGTGCTCTGCTTCTCTGCAAATCAGACTGAGAGTTTTTGAGGAAATGGAACAGAGCCCTGGTGACTGTGGGTACGGTGGGACATAAAATAGGTTAATGATTGCTGGCAGATGGGTGTGAGGGGAGAAGAGGCTGATATGTATATGCTTATAGGTGGGGGGGGAATGGTTAATTTACATACTGAAGAGAATAAAAACTAAGAAATGCATATGTAGTGGGGCAGCTGCCCCACTCCTGGGTAAACAGGGCTGTGGCTGGGAGGAAGCAGTTCCCAGGCTGACTTGGGGAAGCAGGCTCAGATGTGGCCATGCCCAGTCAGGGCTCAGATGGCCCTTATAAAAGAGCAGTGAGTCAGGAAAAGATAGTGTCTCCTCTGTCTGTGCCTGGCTGCTGGGGAGCTTGACAAGGTACCTAGAGTGGAGGAGGACTGGGACAATGCAAGAGGACCTGGGGGAGCTCTGGCCTGGAAACCCCCAAGCTGCAGGGCCTAGGGGACGGCCCAACAAAAGATACTGGAGTTGCAGGGGGCAGCCCATGGCTAAGGAGGCAGCAGGCCAAACCCTTCTTTTCAGTGATGAGTGGCAATTATATTCCAGTCTGCCCCAGTGAACAGGGGTAAGTGGTGACTGGCAGTTGCCTAGACTGAGGCAAGGTGGGGATAGGGAGTGGGGATTCCCAGGGAGGGGAGACCCTGAGAGTGTGGGGATATGGTTAGGAGGCACCGGGGTCCAGAGAGGAACACGGGGCCAGTGGAAGTGGGACTACAGCCTGTGGAGAGTGCTCTGGATGCTGGAAGGAGTTAATTCCCCAGATGATCAGTAGGAGGTACCGCAGGAGTGAGTCGCCGCTCTGCTACAGTGTACTAAAGGCTTTTTTAAAGAAGTCTTATTAATGCTCAGAATGATATATAACAATACATAATTCAGCTACTTATTTTCACATTTTGGAAGTTTTGCCACACCTACTTCTGGCTTTGCACAAATGAAACCTGCTCATGAGGCCTTACAAAACCGAAATCAATCCCATTTTGCCCCTTTGCACCACGGAGTAACAGAATATCAACAATGCTGTGTTATAATATCGGGTAATGCAAAATCTTATAATGCAAATTGGTGAAAGAGAAATTTATGCCATGTTTGTCCCTGGAATCAATTAGGTTGGACCACAGCTGAAGTTACCCATTTTTTTTCCATATTAATCTTTCCAAGTCTATAATATTATGTCTTTTTAGTTAAGGCATTTAGTATTGTCTTGTTTTGGAAAATAGGGTGAATAGTTTACTGGGCAAAATGAGAGGCATTTGTGGAGACATAAAGCATAGAATATGGTACGTGATTTGGTAGGATGGAGAAGAAAAGGTGTTAATTTGTTTTTGCCCAGTAGAAAGGTGTTTTTCCGTTTTCCCTTTAGTATGCCAGGTCACCCACACTTGATGAAGGTCAATGATAATTGTTGCTGCATTTACATCAATATAATAGGACTAATAAATCCACTTGCCAGCTCAATATTGAAATACAGTACACTCCACTTAATTGGGATATATTAATTTGGAATCTGCTTAATTAGGATGTTTCCCAGGGATGACTGCTCCTTAATTAGGATAGTAATTCTGCTTCTTGTGAATTCTTTTGGCTAGAGAAGTGGTGCTAATTTATTGTGGCCTACATTCCATCACATGTACTCATGCGGAATAGTTCCTCGCACTGCACGTAGCCATGTTGAAACCATTGGGACTACTTGTAGACTGTGGTACCACACAACATGAGTAATATTGGCAGGATCCAGCCCTACATGAGATACTTGATTCTGAATGAAGCACAGGATTTCAACTGTGCAAAACAAAATCCTGTCAGGTGATCTGAACTCCCAGACACAGATGGCCCCCACATTTTTCCTACCAACAATAAGGGACGCTTACTGAAGCTGTCTGATGACAGAGATAAGTGATCCAAGAAGAATCTCCATGAGGGCTTGCTCTGTGATAGAACTTATGTCTGAGCTTGCTCTTTCCTTATTCTACTTCCATTTACTTTTTAATTCCTTCCTTTTCTCTGCATGAATTTTCTGCTTTGTGTCTTCAGAGCAGAGTGTTAAATTTGGAACCCCACCACACTATAAATAGCAGGTGCGAGAGAGTAGTTCAGTTAAGTTTGGTTTTAAAAACAAAACCTTTTAACTTGTTGGCTACTTAATCCAGAACATTCATCAAAGTGTGGCCCAGTTAAGAAGATTCTATTATATTGTTTAAAGTACTTAAATAGTACTATTATCTCAGGCTACAGAAATGGGACAACCCAACCATGATTATCAAAACAGTATTCCCCTTATAGTAAATGCCAGTGCTTATGCAGAATAGAGTACTGTGACAGTGCGATGACTCACCCAGCAGCATCTCCTGCTGGTCATCCGGGACTGAGCTCATTTTCAGCACGGAGCACCCTCTGCAGGCTGGTGTCCTGCTGTCCGCTGGCCCGTGTCCCTCCCTGGACCCCAGTGCCCTTTACCTGGGGTTCTGCCCCCTGGCAATACCCCTACACTCTGCCTCTGGGTCTCCCCTCTGGGAAACCCCCAACCCAACCCTCTGAGCCCCACCTTGCCTTGGTCTAGGCTACTACCAGTCATCATCTAGCCCCTGCTTCCTGGGGTAGACTGCAGTGTAACAGCCACTCATCATAGGCAAGGGGTTTTTGGAACCTGCTGCCTTTCTCTACCACCCAGTACCTTTATGGGCCTAGGACCAAGCCCTGCAGCCTGGAGAGTTGCCAGTCTGGAGCTCCCCTGCTCCTCTGGTCTTTCCCCAGCCCTGCTTCACTCCCAGTACCCTTCTGCAGGCAGCCAGGCCCTGCTCCCTCCAGGACTGGAGAGAGACTGTCTCCTTCTGGCCTACTTCCCTCTTATAAGGGCTAGCTGGTCCCTGATTACCCTAGCTAGAGCTGTGGCTGCCTTCCTTATCAGCCCAGCTCAGCAGCAGAGGGCGTGGGTCACTTGCTGGAGGATTCTCTGTGCTTTGAAGTCCTTAAACCAAGATTTGAGGACTTCAGTAGCTCAGATATAGGTGAGAGGTATATTGCAGGAATGGGTGGGTAAAATTCTGTGGCCTGCATTGAGAGGGTCAGACTAGATGATCATAATGGTCCCTTCTGACCTTAAAGTCTATGAGTCTATTAATCCTCTTCCAAGCTACAACCCTCTGCTGGGCTGCTTTTCCCCTGCAGCAGCCCTCTGCATGGGTGTTTTAACCTCTTCAGGTTTGGAGTGGGTAGCCATCCCGCTGCAAGTACCAAATGTTAAATCACGACAGTTTTTAGAATAACATAGGTCTACATTAAGATAAGAGATTTCAGAGCTTTTCCCCCCAACTCTTCTGTGATGAAATATCTTCTCAAAAATTCCAGTCCTGTGGAAGATAATAAAATAAAGATTTGTACTACTTCAGTAGTTAATCATACAAAAAAGATTCTAAGTGCTACAAATTAGTAGCATTAATTGCTTTCGTCTAATAGCAATAATATGTTTTGAGGATAAATAGATATTAATGGAGGATTTCAGTACAGTTACAGCTTGACTGCCCCTCCCACTGAAAAGTAATAGAAGATAGGACAATTACTCAGAGCTATAGCCATGCACATGGTAAGGATTGTTGACACTGGCTTCCTGTCAGCAGAAAACTGTGTGTGTGTGGAGTGTATTGGTGTGGGTGGGTGGAACGGCGGTTTGGTCTGGGTGAATTTAGAGTCATGGAAGATACTCGATTGACGGCTCTAGGCACTAAAGTCTATAGATGGATGAGCTCACTTAAACATTATTGGTTTTGTGCTCTACTTACAAGAAAGTGTGAAAAAAGCACAGAGGTAGAAATATTAAAGTAAAATCAAATATGAATATAATATACAGAGAGAGAGAGAGAGAGACCCAGCTCCTGCACTACTCTGGAGACATACAGGGGATTTAAATAGTCCTCTTGAAACACCCCTGTCATGACGAGAGAGGTATTCCAATTGATATAAATTGGGTATGATGGTTCTATGTCAGTTCCCTTCCCTGACATTCTCAGGATAAGGGATGTATTGGATATGTCCGGGGGCAGGATGGGATGTGGCTGGAGCACACTGCACTCTATAACTATTCTCTGGTGGCAGAATGGCCTGCAGAGGGATGGAAGAAGCTGGTATAATTAGAGTAGTTCACTGAACAGAATATATTCATAGATTACAAGGCCAGAAGGGACCATTGTGATCATATAGTCTGACCTCCTGCATAACTGATGTCATAGGACTTCCCTGAATTAACTCCTGTTTGAACCAGAACATATTTTTTTAGAAAGACAGACAAGCTTGATTTAGTGATGGAAAAACTGCCACAACCCTTACTAGGTTGTTCTAACAGTTAATTTCCATCACAGTTAAAAAAAAAAAATCTTTAAATAGATTTATTTTAATATGCTAACTCAAATTAAGCTAAACTTAACTGTTGTAAGAGTGTCCACAGAAGTTGGTACTGATTTAAATAGTTTTGAAACCAGCTCAGTCAAATCACTATAATTTCTGTGTGTAGACCAGCCCATGAGGCGGAGGGGATGGGCTAATTTTAAAGTGTTAATACCGGTATTTGAATGGAAGAAACATTTTTAAGAGTTACACTGCAGTCCACCTATAGAAAGTGCTGTTATACAGCCACGTTCTGTATTTAACAAGGAAAGCATTTTGCCTTGTGTGGATGGTTGATGTCTTGACTTGTCCTTTGACCCCAGAACTTTTAATAACCTCATGTTTCCTACATAATAATCTTGATTAGCAGTTTTAAACACTCAAACTGATTTAGGCATTTTCATCAGATGTCTTCAGGATAATGTGACATGATGCCACAAGCCAGGTCCTGTAACCCAGTCCACTAACATGCACCCGATCCCCTTCTATAGAGAAGCCTCAGTGATTTCCCCATAGGGACCCTTAACAGGAGAAATCACGTTTTTTCAATTTGAGGAACAACCAGTTCCTCTGTGAATTGAAAACTCCAAAATTTTTAAATATAAAATATTTATCAACTCAAGACTTGAGGGGTCAGCTGTTCCCATTCCCCCACACATTACAATGGTGATGGGTGGTAATAATTTTACTATCTTGTAGAAACAAGATTCTGTAACAATGGATTGGAACATTGGAAATCAACAGTAAAAGGGATCCATATGTCACTCTGTAATGAGAAATTTACTTCCAATAATTGTTGCTTCTTTGGGACTTTTGCATGGCAAATCATCAAACATTTTTAAACTAGACTAAACAGTCTCTCTCCAAACTTTATCTTTTTTTGAATGTATTTGTCTTGATTTTAACTTGATCCTTCATATTAAAAATGTACTTTGTGGACATTTTGAGAGTGTAATTTAATTGATTCAGCCTGTGCTTCCTGTCATACACACATCCTGGTTTGTTCTGGAACTTATCAGGCTTTGTTATTTAGTGTCTGCTGACAGTTCTGTAAGATCTCTTCAAAGAGGTAGCTAAAAGAAAACAATGCCGATACTGTATTTTCCATATTGGATTTCATCCTTTTTCCCTTTCTGTCTAGAGAAAGTCTCTAGAAAACCACGGTAAGCGTCTGTGATCAGCTTTGCATGATGCTATCCAGTAAAATGAAATTTCCTTTCCAACACTCCAATCCTGGCAAGAGACTAATATGGGAAAAGTTTACCCCTATGCAGTGTCCAATTGAAGTCAACAAGAGTCTATGCGGTTGTGAAAGTCCACACTTCCAGATCCCTTTGCAGAATCAGGGCCCAAGAATACAAATTTAATTGTGGCAACACTTTGATCTGAAATTATTAAAAAACACTATATCCTTGATACAAAACTTCCATTCTTTTGATTGTCAACTAAATATAGTATTGTGACTGTAGTACAATGCATTCCTATATTGTCTGAAAATGTTATTTTCCCAAATAGCTATGTACATTCATACAAATAAACTTTATGAGTGTTAAATATAGTTCTAGTATAATAATACTATAATAAGTATTAGTATAATTAGTATTAGTATTAGTATAAGTAGTATAATAATACTATAATAAGTGTGGAATTAATATTTTCCAGTCTTCTAATGTTAATCTGAAAAGTCTTTAATAAATGTTAAAAAAAAAAGAATGTTAGTGCTTGTTGAATTCAACATTTTGGGAGAAATATATAATAAAATATTATACTGTAACTGGAAACCAGTAAACATTTGACAATTCAAAACAAATGTTTCCAAACTGTAGAGACAACAATGGTACCAAATACGGTAGTATTTCCATGGGATGGGGGTTTGAACACTTCTTATCTTTAGAATAATGACAACACTTGTGGGAATTTCAAGTTAGAGGAATAAGTTCATATCTGTCCCACGCCACAGCTAGTAATGATGGTGTTCTACTGAGCCAAGTTATATTTTCCCCTCATCTGTGAAGCTGTAGAAAATTGACTCATTAATGCTGCTTTGTCTCAGTGATTTTCACTTCTTGTTCTTTTCCATATTAAGAATAATTACTTTCCCACAAACCTGGCCTCTTTTGATGGATACTGTTTTCCAAATGTAAATGGTCATTGATCTGCCAAAAATGGCCTTATTTTTAAGTTGAAGATCGTTGCACAGCTGGGAACAAATTGTGAAAAAGTGCCGATTTGGCAGTCACAAATCTAAAGCAAGGATCGACTTCTAAATGTTTTCCCATCCATATGTAAGGGTTTTTTTTGCAGGCATTTACAACATTATTTATTTTTGTCTCCATTGCCAATTAAAAATGATGCAAAATCTACAGCATAGATAAATAATTATAAAAATAATAACCATCCCTGGTAACGTCTCATATTCACCGTTAGCCATCATGTTCATTTGAATGATCATTTGGAACTCCTGCAACTGGAGAATGATTGTCTCTGTGATGAATTATATGAGTTAGCTGTGGTGATAGCTAGATGATAGTAAGTCTGCCTATACTCACATGTTCATAGTTATTTTACTTTGGACCAGATTCTGATATATTTCTTCATGTTGAATATCACTTTACTGTATTAGTGTTCTCATTAATTTCATTAAAACTGCTAGTGGAGTAAGGTGCTACTCAACACAAGATTGGCGAATACAAGAAAGGATGTCCCTTTATGTCTTTAGATTGGTTTTTCCAGATTTTGTAACTCTTATGTAGAATAATATCTTACACAGTTAAGTATCCCAATAGATTGCCACACAGCTCTTTGGTGAACAAGACACTGTACAATATGAATAAGTATCAGAATGGGGCCTATGCAGTGTTAGAAAAGGCTATATTGCTGCTCAGAATTTCCTAAGCAACACTGCTAGTTCTATGGTGTTCATGCTCTCTCTGACTATAGTATATAATGGTCAGATTTTACCAACAGTTGTAACTGAGATTGCTACAGTTATTTTTTTAAAAGCTAATGATAGCAATTAACAATAACAGTGTATAACATTTAGGTGATGAAGCAGGACATCATGGCCAAAAATTTCAAAAGGATCTAAAAGAACGAGAAGTACTTGTGTCACCTTAGAGACTAACAGATTTATTTGGGCATAAGCTTTCATGGGCAAAACCCACTTCATCAAATGCATGGAGTGGAAAATACAGTAGGTAGGTAGATAGATAGATAGATATAGATATACACACAGAGAACATGAAAAGATGGGGGTTGCCGTACCAACTCTAATGAGACAAATTAATTAAGGTGGGCTATTATCAGCAGAAGGAAAAAAACTTTTGTAGGAATAATCAGGATGGCCCATTTCAAACAGCTGACAAGAAGGTGTGAGTAACAATGGGGGTGGAAATGAGCATGGGGAGATAGTTTTAGTTTGTGTAATGACCCAGCCACTCCCAGTCTTTATTCAAGCCTAATTTAATGGTGTCTAGTTTGCAAATTAATTCCACTTCTGCAATTTCTCATTGGAGTTTGTTTTTGAAGGGTTATTTTGTTGAAGAATTGCAACTTTTAGGTCTGTAATTGAGCATCCGGGGAGGTTGAAGTGCTCTCCTACTGGTTTTTGAATAATATAATTCTTGATGTCTGATTTGTGTCTATCTATTCTTTTGCATAGAGACTGTCCAGTTTTCCCAGTGTACATGGCAAAGGGGCATTGCTGGCACATGATGGCATATATCACATTGGTAGATGTGCAGGTGAACAAGCCCTGATGGCGTGGCTGATGTGATTAGGTCCTAGGATGGTGTCCCTTGAATAGATATGTGGGCACATCAGCCACACTGTCAGGGGCTTGTTCACCTGCACATCTACCAATGTGATATATGCCATCATGTGCCAGCAATGCCCTTCTGCCCCCAGGCTTATCTTCTGAAGGTGTTGTGCAGGTTTCCTCTGAGGATGAGAATTGAGAGACCAGATAAAGTGATCAATTTGTGAAAAGTTTTCACGCATGAGTAATATTGTGGGTTTTGTCTTTTGTCATTTTTCTGTGAGAGTTCATTCAAGATTTTAGGGATTGTCTAGTTGTTATTGAACATTTAATTGCTCTGGATGAGGAACAACATATGTTGTGATAGGCATGTATAGGACTCGTGGATCTTGAAAAGAGGGCTCTTGGGGGTGTTGATCATTGCAGTAGTGGAGATATGTATCCAGGTTTTGCTTCTGTTGTTCTGGCAGGGTCTGGTGCAGCTTTCTGTTGGGGAGTCCTGGTCTGTGAGGAGGTTGCTTCTGATGATGAGGTTGGGGTGGGGTAGGAACATTGTTTGAAGGCCAGAAGAGGGGGTTTGGGAATGATTTCTTTCAGGAAGTGGTCTTCATCAAGTATGGGTTGTAATTGTTTAATGATATCCTATAGAGGTTCCAATGTAGAGTAGTAAGTGATGGTCAGAGGGTTATTTTTCTGTATTGAATCAGGTTCTTTGGGGGTATTTGGGTGGCTCATTCAATGGTGCAATTTACTTTTCTGGTGGAGTGTGCTTGTTTGGTGAAGACTGTTTTAAGCATGATAAAGTGTATATCTTGGACTCTCTTTGGATCATATTCTGTAGTATCTGAGGGCCTGACTGTGTATAACAGATGTCTTGGTTTATTTGGGGTGTAAAGGTGTGTGTGGTTATGAGGTTATTTGATTAAAATATGATCATACAGATCATTGTTACAACCACTGTTACATATTTGCAGCAAATATTGTACAAAGGTTGTCAAGTAAGATGTCTATGAAAAGGTTATGATTTGCTTGTTATAATTATGCTTTCTATATGCATGTGTCATTTTTGTATTTAAAGTTGTAAGTATTGGCTCTATACCTGGATTTCAAATGTTTGCTCCTGGGTAACACCTATAAAGTAATCAGCCAGATATTCCATGTAAGATATCTGCAGTAATATCATAATTTGCCAGATATGATAATCTTGTTTATATGTTTGTCACCTTTGTATTATGAGTTATAGATCATGTAGGTCTGTATTTCAAACTTGTGCTATGCTTCTGGGTGACCCCTCCAGACAGTTTGGCATCAATGCTGCCTAGCCTGCTTGATGGCCCATCAACTATACAATAGACCCATTGAGAGAAGGCAAATACACTTTATGACTCAGCAAGGCATGCAGGGAAGTGGCTTGGAAGTTCTCTCCATAGGCACCTGCTGGGCAGCTTGTGTTTGAAACAAAAGAAGCACAGGCAGCATTTCAAGAGACTATAAAAGGCAGCTGCATCTTCTCCGTTTGGTTTTCAATCCTGCTTCTTACCTCTGGAGGAACTTTGCCATAAATTGAAGCTCTGAACAATGGACTGAATGACCCATCCAAGCTGTGGATGTACTCCAGAGACTTGACTTAAGCCAGCAGTTTATTCCATCACTGCTACAAGCCTGAGCCAAGAACTTTGCCATTGCTGTGTGTAATTGATTCCTTTAACCAATTTTAACTCTCACTTTTTTCTTTTTCTTTTTATAAATAAACCTTTAGATTTTAGTTAAGAATTAGCTATAGCATGTATTTGGGTAAGATCTGAAACATTCATTAACTTGGGAGGTAATGTGTCTGATCCTTTGGGATTGGTAGAACCTTTTCTTTTATATGATAAAATAAGATTTACAGAAATCATCATGTTTGACATGGGTACCTGGATGGAGGCCTGAGGTTGGATCACTTTAAGGGAACGGTGTTGTTTGGACTTCTGAGTAACCAGTAAGGTAATAAAGAAGCTGTTCTATGCTGGCTTGGTGAATCTAAATATTGGAATTTCCACTAGCTTTTGGGGATTTAGCTGCCCCATTCTTTGCAGTTCACCCTCACTGAGTGACCACTGCTCGCTCCCCACCGGGACCCCACTCACAGTGATAATCTATGGATTTCTTGTATATGCTGGTCTTCAGGGGTCCATTATTGAAGCTGATCATGGTCTCCATGAAATTGATGCTGGTGTGGAAGCATTATAGAGTGTTGGATGAATGGGTGTTATATGTGAAAGTTGTTGTGGAAATCTGTGAAGGTGTATAGGGCATGTGTCCAGAAGATGAAAATATCATGGATGTATCTCAAGTATTTCATGGGTTTCATGGTACATTTGTCCAGAAATTCTTCCTTAAGGTGACCCATGAAGAGGATGGCATAATGGAGAGCTATCCTATACCTATGGCTATCCCCAGGCTTTGAGCAAAGTATTTGGTGTTGAATGTAAAATTGTTATAGGTGAGGAGGAAATGGATGAATATGGCAATATTTGGGGTGGATATCTTTGTGTTGTCCATTGCCTTGTAGATGTTTGAGGCAGTCGGTGATGCTGTCATTGTAAGGGGTGTTAGTGTATAGGGAGGTGATATCTATGGTAGCAAGGCCGTCAGACACAGCTTTTCAAAGCTATTTAGGCACCTAAAAATAGGCACCTAAATACCTTTAAAATCTGGCCTTTAGGGGCCTGATGTCCACTGAAAGTCAATTGGACTTAAGAGCCTAAGGACAGGTCTACACTACCTGCTGGATTGGCAGGTAGTGATAGATCTATAGGGGACCAATTTATCACTTTTAGACTAGACGTGATAAATTGATCCCCGAGTGCTCTCTCATCGATGCCAGTACTCCTCTGCCACGAGAGGCGCAGGCGGAGTCGACAGGGAAGTGTTAGCAGTTGACTCAGTGCCATGAAGATGCCACCATAAGTCGACCTAAATACGTCAACTTCAGCTACGCTATTTGCGTAGCTGAAGTTCCGTATCTTAGGTCAACCCCCTCCCCCATTGTAGACTAGGGCTATGTTACTTAGGCAATTTTAAACATTTCACCCTACGTCTCTTATACGTGCTTCTGCATTTCTTTCTTAGGCTGGTGAACCTGTGCTTACCCTTTAAGCATTAGTTAGATGTGCTTGAAATCTATACCCTTAATAGTAACAGAGATGGGCAGGTTGCCTGCTTTGCTAAGATTGTATGGATATTGAAGGCAACGTACATATTTTATGCATTTTTCCTTCTTAATAACTGGGTAAGCAATTGTGATTTTAGCTTTAACCAACTCATGGTGAAAGTATGAGTGGTAGTAGACACATCCTCATTTTGCCAGTGTACTTAGATATCTACTAATATGTTTGTGGGAACTTATGTGTAAAATGTTATGTTCAGTGATATAATACATCTTTAGATGGTAAAGAAAACAAGCATGTCATGCATAGATAAATGATTTCTTCTTCCATCAGAGCTAACTTTACAGAAAGCTGAGCTTCTTGCTAATCAAATGGAGTCTGTTTATGGCAGAGACTCAAATAGTTGCTCTAGGGATTATAGGCCGTGTTCAAACATTTAATTAATTAGTTGTGCAATCACTAGACAAGCATGTCAGATGACATAGTGGTAAATGGAACATAGTTCTTACATCTAGGAAGATCCATGCATCTCAGCATTGCCCAATACTTTCAAAAAAAAGTCATGTCTTCAATCTAGATCTTTGGCTGTGTGCAGCCAACTACACAGGCTACTCTACAAAAGGGGTACAATTTTGCCATTGACTTTTATGGGAGTTCAATGGAATAGAATCCGGCTTAGAATACACAATGTGGACATTTAGGGAAGGTAGATCATTTAGGTAATATATTCCACTATTCTTATTCCATAAAACAGGAATATTAAGTTACTGTCCTTAATGTAGATAATTGCAGTTCAGCTAAACTTATTTCTATAAACTTTTTTGCCATATGGCTATTTCCACCCGTGGAGGAAAGCTACACTCCAGTGAGCAGAAGATACATTAATTCAGCTGTGTCAGTTCTGTCTGAATCTACTGGCCTCCAGTGTTTTCAGTGCTGGGCTCACAGATCCTAACCTAAGTCTGGTAACTTACTTGAGGAAACCAAGCCCTATGCTTGGTTGCCTTAATGCACTGATGACACATAACGCTGGCAATATAATTGTGGAGTTCTGTATTGTAAAATATCAGCCCAGTTCTTGGAATAGACATTTTTCTACTTTAAACTTACAATGTGTAAATGGATGCATTTCTTCCACACCTTCACAGAACGACCCTGCTTGTTAAGCCTCTGTCTCCATGGTGACAGACTACACTGAGTGATACACTGAACAGTGCAGTTGCATTTGCATGCAAAGTAAAACTGAGAAGAGATGTTGCCTCATGAAGCAGAAACTCAGACACTTCCTTTTGTCTGTGAGGAAACTGCATCCTAGGAACTGTAAAAGAGAGTGTATAATAGCAGCATGAAAAGAATGGTAAGACCCTTCAGAAGGGATGCCTTCAGTTGATGTTTCCAAGAGAAATAGCTGGTCATTTTTGTGTATTTGTGGATCAACATGAGCCTTCTAAGGAAGCTGTGAATGATAGCAACACTTGAGCACATGCTGAGGAATTCTACTTGGAGCCATGAACCAATTTGCTATTCACTACTTTTGATTTGCAGGGCACACAACATCAGTATAAAATTAAAGGTTCGAATCTATCTCGGAAGTCACGGATTCCATGATTTTATGAGACCTCCATGACATCTTGAAAATCCCAGTAATTGAGACCTGGACAGCAGGTCTCAGACTTCTCAATAAATCCATGATTTATTGTTTGTTGCCCGCATCCTGTCCATGACTTTTAATTAAAATACCCAGGGCAAAATCATAACCTTTTATACTAAATAATACTAAACTAGCCAGTGTCTGTCAAGCTGCATAACTCATGGGGATCTCTCTTTGCGTTTGCTGCATGTTTTCTAGGCATGTATCATCACCGAATGCTTTCCAGAAGTTGATATTACTGATTTTGCAAGGCCAGTTTGGATTTACACTCTAGTGTAGTGAAAGACACCAGCATAGAATGAAAATGTTTCAGAGCTCCATTTGAATATTAAGTTAAATGTAGTTTGAAATTGAATCTTTCCATGTGCTATATTAATCAGAATATATTTTTTTCTTCTCTGGTCATATGATCTCAGAAAGAGGCATAAAATCCTGGTTTAGACCACTTTGCAGCAATCTCTACAGATTTTTTTTCCTGAGATTTACATCATGATGATACAATTTATTCAATGGTTGTGGATCCCCTACTGATTTAATGTGGTATTTTTTTTCCATCTATGCATGCTTCAGGGGCACTTTGCTGTGCCACCAGGAGCTGGAAAAACTAGCTAGGACAGGGGCCTGACAGGGTTACTTGGAAGGATCTTCACAAAATGATCCTTACTGAGATTTTATCTCCCATCTTCAAGTTGTTCCATCGAGAGGATGAATTGGTCCTCTAATCTCACTGGTATAAGTCAAAAACAACTTGACTGACATCAATAAAATTTTCCCAGTATAAATCTTATCTAAGTGAAGTCAGAATTAGGCCAATTCTATGATTGCTCCTTTAAGTTCCAGCTCAGGTTTACTCAGCTTGTTCATGAAATTCATCGTAGATTTATCCAAGTCAAATCAAAGCTTTCGGGTCTCTGTTGGTGGCCAACAATGTTAGTCGCCAGGGACCTGATGTAATGGCCATTGAAAGTCATTGGAGTCTTACACTGACTTCAACACACTTCAGGTTGGCACTGTATGTGTATTAAAATAGCTCTAACAGACAGTGTTGTCACAGCCAGTTCCCTCACTTGATTCTTAATGGCAAAAGATTGTATTGATACAGTAGGGCATTTTGAAACAACGGCAGCAAAAACTGCTATGCTGATCTATTTACTAATTATTTTGCAGTGAGCCAGAATTATCCTTAATGTTACATTCACAACAGGAATCAAGTTCCCGTTAACAACCTTCAGTCTTAACGAAATCTGAAATAACTAGTCACTGACAATGGACCTCAGTTTGCTTGCATGTAATATGAAGAATTTCTATAGGAGAGAAATATTAAGTACAGATGTTCTTCCATTTATTATCCTCAGGCCAGTGGGGGAAATAAAGCATTTTAATTGAATTTGAAAGACTGTTTGTGACCTGTTGACCTAGAAGAAAAGCCCTGGAAATCATTTGTTATATGGTCTCTTACAGAACTAATAAGCAAACTGGCACGCAACAGCCCAGTTCTATCCTGCAAAACATAGGTAGAGTTTGCAGACCAAGTTAAATGTTAATATTCTCCAAAAGGTTTAAGTCTGACAGAAAGGTATAATAGAGTATACAAGACATAGTTAAATACTAGGAAAATAAAATAAATTGTACACAGCTACATTCTGCAGTGTTAATAGCCAGACTTCAAGTCAGCTTCCATTGTATAAAATATGTTTAAAAAACCAAAACAACCCCTCTCCTATGTTTCCTGAGGTACTTAAGAGCATAGAATAGAAATGCCCTTGCACATAGAATTAATCATATGGAAAAATACTGGCTGCTGTTTCTCACACACTTACATCAGGATTAGGAAATCCATGTTTCTAATTCTCTTGATGGACAGATTTAAGTCTTAAGTTTGTTTTATGCCTTAAGGAATTCCCTTGCAAATTAATGGGTGCCATGTTGTTATGGACATGAAGGGTGACCAAAGGTTCTGTTATGTGACAAGGGACTAAATGCATGTGGACTTTGTAATGGCTTTATTGCATTCATGGTATGTGTTTGTAGTATGATGATTAAATATAAGAAGCTGCTCTTTTGAATAATTTACAACTATACTTATGACTTTGACACCTGTAAACTGTAGAATGTGTTTGCAGATTTTCTTTTAACAGAAATATGGTATGTATTTCACACAGGGCAGAATATAATATGTGAAGATGTTAATTATATTGGGAGTTAACTAGAAGTCGCTAAAGCATACTTAATTGTTGTATGTATTACTATGTTTTGTAGGAAAATGACTGGAGTACATCCATGCTCTTGGTTAGAATTTCTTTGAATAAGGATAGTATGTAGGTGGTATTGATCTCTCATCATTACAGCACATAATGTTCTCTTTACTGGTGCAGTATGGTATGACGGATGAGGAAAAATCAACTTTAAGATTACTTCATCCCATAGCGCATACATTATTATACAGGCAATGGAGTATCAGATTTAACAGCTATTTAATATTTACTTGTTGTTGTATTTCTTGGGGTTAATACTCTTGTCTACACTACTGAAAGTAAAAGTACTGTTTTCTCAACATCACATAAAAGGAAAAGTAAAATGTCAGTTGTTAACATTTATAGGAGTAAATTGTGCTCAGATCTACACTTTATTTCCAGACTTTGTGGAAAGGGATTAATGGGTTGGCAGGAGCCTGGTCATATAACTAAATCTTATGTAATTCTGCCATCTCCTAAAATGCATGGATTTTCTGATCAAGCTGACTTCCATGATCATGATTCTGGATCCCCTTAAAGAGGTGGGCTGATTTAGCAAAACACTCAGTTCCATGTATGCCTCTCTCCTTAGATGGACTTGGATCCAGTTCAGCTGGATCCAGTGTCTATTACAGTTGACATTGGAAGAAATAATGTACATCTCTGAGCCTTTTCAGATGTGTAGCCAATAGGAATCTCTCTGGCTAGGGATCGGTACAATATTTTGAAAGTCTTTCTACCCTTAATCCTGGAGCAGGGAAATTGATTATCAAGATGCGGCATAAGTGAATGTCATGGATTTGTTTATGGCTGGGTTATGTTTATTTAGGGCTCCAAATGGATTACCAGTATGATAAGGACAAATATAACAAGTTTTCTAGAATATCAGATAGTTGCTGGAGAGAGAGAGATGTTGGGTCAAAAGAGTTTCTAGGGAAATGTAGGTCAAATGAACATTTATATTTGGCTGTATTTGAATAAAAATCAGCTGTTTCATTCTGACCTGAGAACCTCAGCTTCAGCTCCCCAGTGAAGTCCACCGGATGACAGAATTGTGTACTAAATCTTTTGAATTTCATTCTTTTTCTATTATTAGTATTTCAGTAGCTCCGGGAGGCCCTAGTCCTAATGGAGACCCTATTGTGCTACATGCTATATAAACATTTAGCAAAACATAATCCTTGACCCAAACATCTTTCAATTCAATTGTAACAAAAGGAGGAAAGAGAAGAAGGGAGGACATGGGTAATACTGACGGGGTCTGTCGTTTATTTCAAAATGAAGTGTAAATAAGGAAATAATATGTGCCAGCAATTGCTACTGACCAAATAATGATCAACATATTGGCTCATTGATGATTGTTAAGTGGGAGGATATTGTCTTACCTCCAATCAGTCAGTTTACTAATGATGAATAGCTTGAGCTGAGGAACAGGAGTACTTGTGGCACCTTAGAGGCTAACAAATGTTGTTTGAGCATAAGCTTTCATGGGCTACAGCCTACTTCTTCAGATGCATAGAATGGAATGTATAGTAGGAAGATATATATATATACATATAGAGAACATGAAAAGATGCAAGTTGCCATACCAACTCTAAGAGGTTAATTAATTAAGATAAGCTATTATCAGCAGGAGAAAAAAAACTTTTGTAGTGATAATCAAGATGGCCCATTTCAGACGGTTGACAAGAAGGTGTGAGGATACGTGCCACAAGTACTCCTATTCTTTTTGCAGATACAGACTAACTACTGCTACTCTGAAACTTGAGCTGAAGAATAATCCTTTATGATTTAGTGGGATTGCAGATGTAAGTGGCACTTTGCAGCTGGTGTCAGAGCATAAAATTAACAGAGCAAAATGGAATGCTTGCCCCAAAGAACTTCAGCTCTGAAGTTCTAGATCCTGGCAATAGTGAACCCTAAACCACATTCTTTGATTTTAAAAGGCTCCTTACACAACAGTTGTACTAAATCTGTCCTGATTTAAGGCAGATAAAGTTTATGGAAATCTTATCTCTGGCTTTTTCATTGCGTTATTGTGATTTAGAATTACCTCATTTCATAATGGCATTTCAGCAAAATATTGATTCTTTTCAATGCAATTCATAATTAGCGAGAGGGTCTAAATTGTACTGGTGCAGGTAGAGTGAAAAATCAGGACTGCTCATCTGAAATTGTAGGTTAGTAAAAGGCACAGTGGAAGAATGAAAAAGGTGAAAGATCCATATAAAAATTAGGAGCCCGGTCCTGCTTCTATTCCCATCACTGGCAAAAGTCCCAATGACTTCAGCAGGAGCAGGCCTGAGCCATAGAATATTACCTTTGGGCTGAAAACAATCTGTTTGTTTTATCTAGTCCTTCCCCCCCACAGCAGGGTTTTCTTGTGTGCTCTATTCTCAAGTGTTTTTAATCTTGCCTGTTCTGGAAGGCCGCTGACAAAAGCACCTGGGGCACCTCCACCAGTAATTTATTCCATTGTCTGTCCACACTGTTAAAAATCTAGTCCCTGATGTCTAATCTAAATTTGCCTTTTGAAAATATCAAGCCATTTCTCTGTGGTTTACAACTCTAAGTCTCTGCGTAATTCTTCTCCCTCTTTGTAAGCCCCAAGAATATGTGTACAGTTGTCATGTATAGGGAGAGTGAAAGAAGCCAGCCTCCTTGGGCACTGGGGTTCCCAGGGTCACAGTAAACTTTTCCATTGAACTTCAGAATGTGAGGCTGGAACTGTACCAGAAACATACCATACCAAAACTCACACCTCTTCCAGGATACAGGACAAGGCAACAGTGGCTTCTTAATAAGGGGCACACTGCCTTGAGTTCCATCTGGCATCACTAACACCAGCCTTAATGTGGGGAAGAGGCTTTGAAAGTTGGGTGGGAGATGTCAGAGTAGATGTCCTTTTGTTGTGGATGGGGATTATATTGTGGGATATGTCAAAGAAAGTGGGGAAACTATGTCAGGCAGGGGTTGGGAAGGGGTAGGAAAGTGTTAACACAACTAATCATCATAGACTGGAAGGAAGAATGTGTGGGAAACATGGGGTGGAATGAGGTTGAGTTTAAAAACTATTGTGAGTGGAAAAATCAAGGAATAAAGTAGAGTATATGAAAAAAGGCTGGCATAGGTTAAATAAGCAGAAGGAAAAGAGATTGTCTATTTTGGACCAAAGAAAGGAATATCTGACGGTGAAAAAAAGTAATACAAACAATATTGTGCTGCTTCCTTCCATCTTTCCCACGTCTTTCTGTTCTCTCTCCTGCAAACAAATGGACTGATGGCACTTGTACACCCACGTAGAGTCTCACTGACGGCAAAGGGATTCAGCATCGGTATAAGGGTCCGTGTTTGCACAGCTGTGTGCAAGGTAAAGGCCTTAGATTGTAAGCACTATGGGTTAGGGATCTCTTATTCTATGGGCCTGACTCTCATAGAGAATATAAATCAGTGGAGTTACACCATCATAAGTTCTATGTTACATTGTGGAGAAAGAGCCAATGTTTCTGTAAAGATTCTAGAACATTTTTGAGCACTTTTTAACAATAGTGATAATAAAGTCCCAGCTCTTAGGTTCAAAATAGGTTGCTGTCTCCTGAAACACTATCCCCCCCCCCCAGTACTTTTACCATATTTATCTGTTGAAGATTTGTTGTTACTTCTTAATAACTACGTACTGATATCCTTATTTATTCCACTGTGTTACACTGTATAGGATTAGTCTAAATGCTTTAGAATCACTCGATTTAAACCCCTTTACCCTTCCTGTTGACTGACACAATACTTGCTTTCTTCCTTTCTGCTGGCACCTCACCTGTTTTTTCTTAATTTTAAGAAATGACTGCTAGTGGCACTTTTATTTTCTCTGGTAGTTCCCTTAGGAACATTGGTGATTAATACTGCAGATATTTAATTGATCCAAGCACTCTTTCATTTTTCTCTTAATAACACTTTTAGTGGAAATTAATATTTTTACTTGAAATTAATATTCCGCTCCCTACATTCCCCACTCATCAATTTTTTTTATTAATGCCAGAGGAAAGATAGTGTTGATTAATCATGGACAATTTTAGTTTAGGTAGCAACATATGTGGAGATGGCATCTCATCCATAGTCAGGTTTGCCACTGTAGATCTCCTGAAACGCAAGAGTAGGAGAATTCTGCCTTGTGCACCTTATCATCAGTGTCACCAGAGTATAATTTTGTGCAAAGGGCTACAGGTTAGACAGCCATAAGTCCAAGTGCAAAACTCTTGTTCTTGTAAAGGTTAGAACTGGGTCCTGAATGGTTTTTAAATTATTCTAAATTGCACATAGGGCCTGATCCAAAGCCTACTGAAGTCAATGGGAATCTTTTCATTGACTTCAGTGGATTCTCAGTCTGGCCCTTCATGACTTAGAGTGAATAGATGGCTGAACTGTTGTCTTTCAGCCTTTCCTTTCAATTTTTTTATAATTTCAGCAAACTCCTCATGTGAGTTACTTCCACATATTCACACTGCTCTGTATACTAAAAATAGCTTAACTGTAGACAGTGGATTGTGTATAGGGCCTGGAGCCAGGAACTCCAGAATTTTAATCCTGACTTTGATACTCACTTTCCCTGTAGCCTTTAGCAATCTCCTTGGGCTGTATTGGTGTGTTTCTCAATTTTGGGGTGGCTAGGATCTAAGGTGCTAGGCAGGGCAACCTTATCATTTTTGCTGGGATTGCAAAACATTTCACTCCCGTTGCCCACGGATAAACTCCCCCTCCCTGCAATCGGTGACTCTTATCCCCTCATCTCCTCACACTGTCTTTTACGCACTATGATCATCACCCTACTCTGCATTAATATGAGCAACACAAGCTCAGTTTTTAATAAATAAACAACGTAAACATGGCTGCTTGTTAAGCAGGAATGCTCCCCCTTTTCAGGGCCTGACAGTTTTACAGAAAACAGCCTTGTCCTTGTTTTTGTAAACACCACTGGATTGGCTACCTGAAGGAGCCACTGGCCATACGAGCCAGTGAAACTGGCAGCAGGTTTGTGAGACGTATGTACCTCAAAGATCATTCCCAGGTCTATTTTACAGTGATGTTATCCGCCTATCCCCGCCATAAAGCTGTTCAGGGAACTTCCCCTCAGATCATGTGGGCTTGAGATTTCGGCATTGCTGCAAGTGGTGAGCTCCTTTGTCAGTTCCTGCTCATCAAAGTCATACTGATTATTTGATTTGTCTGTTAGTATTTCAGGGCTCTAGAGCAGAGCCAGCCTCAGTATTGTATTGTGGGCATGCATGCAATAGATAAATAAAAAATGTCCCAAATCTATCAAGATGTCATCACTCTGCACAAGGATTTGGGGGCAAGTTAGCAAGACAACTGTTTGGCCTAACACCAAACTTAAGTGACTCTTTTTGTGTGTAGAGGGGACTTGTAGGTTCTGCTCTTCCCTCCCTCCTTTAGATTTCTGCAATAAGAGAAGAGGATTCCAGCTGCTTGAACTGGGTTCCATGTGTAACTACTGACCTTTTTAAAAAAAATATGGGGGAAAATTGTCCTAATGAGGTGAGGTTCTTGGGTCAGCCTGTGTCTCCCTGTGAGAGGAACATTCTTACTCTTATTAGAGAACAGTTATTCAATACTCCTGTTTCTGTAAGTAAGAATATTTATTTTCATATTGTTTGCACTGATGTATTCTGTGTAGGATTACTGTACATGAATTAAATCATACAGTCTTGAAGGGATTATAAAATTAGGTAGTTATTGAAATTAGGCCACAAAAGACTAAATAATTGAAAAAACATTGACTTGACTAATCAGCATTGTTCTGTTTTCATGCAGGATGAGATCAACTTTAAATATATAAATAAAGAGAAACAAAAAGAATGGCAGAATGTCAAGGTACTACATTATATAAACTATAACATTGGAGAGCTCTTAGCATTTTTCCAGGCATGTGAAATGGCCTGTATAATGAGTAGTTTCAGGAAGCTTTAGAAAAATCAATTTTAATATAATTAAAATATTAGTAGAACTTTTAAGAACTAAAGAATTGCAGATGCATCTTTTTACAGTTGTGGTGGAATTAAAGGGGCGCTGTCTTGCTTAGATGAAAATTTTAGCTACTTTAAAGTGAATATAATTTGGGGAGAAATATCCTTCGGATTTAAAAAACAAACTTATTTTTAAAATGCACCAATTCATTGCCAAGTAATAATAAAAATAATCATGGTAATTTAAGAAGTCCCTAGCAATCAGTACAGTATGCAGTGATCAATTTAAGAATATTCATGTTCTTCTAATTGTGTACTGATATACAGATGTGGTTTAGGTAGCTATAGAAATAAGATAAAGAATCTCCAATTTTGTTTATGCAGCAATTAGCTGCTTAATCAGTGAAATTTACATGGATCCTTATTGTACTGTAGTTTGTGGCTGCCAAAATTGAGTCACCCCTGTCCTAAAGCCCTCTCCAACCTGCAGATGAAGATCAGATCTCATTACTCTTCACCTCACTAGGATGCTTTTGCTTTCCTCCAGACCTGTCCCTAAACTATTTGGGGTTTTTTTCATAAAAGCTGCGGCTAAATGAGAGAAGATAAATGTAATTTCAGCAGAGTAAAATATATTATATTGAAAAAACACATAATGTGTTTAATCTGTTAGCAGGTGTTATCACTGCTCTTCCTTAAAGTGTTCAGATGTCCATATGTGATCAAGACAGTGCTAGATTTTTAATAGATGTCCTGCTGGTGATTGTAAGGCATTTCTGAGATCCACAAAATGCTATATTTTTTAAAAAAAATGTATTGTCTTTTACCATCTTGTTAGCAATCAATCCTACCAAGTTTTCCTTGCATGTGATGTAAAGATCAAATGCAGGTGCACTATTAAAAGCTAAATTAATTTAATAGCAAAAAGTGAGAAAACATAGCAATAGGTGCTGTAGAAATACCAATAATAAATAGATAGCCTTTTTTCTCCCAGTTCAATAATTCAGTCTATCACACTTTCACAATATTCTTTGTGTTAACTGTCTGCCACAAGACTCAGAAAGTAAGGACCCAACTCACTGTGCTTCATTATTCACCAAACTTCAGAGTTTCACTTCTAATCAGAATTTACAATACGTACCATATAAATTATTTAACATTCTCATAAAATACTGATACAATAACAGAAGACAATCTTCAATATGTTTAGCAGAATATTCATGTTTCTGCCTTTGCCCCATATGGAAATATCTCTTAGAGATGTTTTTGTAAATTAAATGGAAACAATCTGTTTTCTAGTTCTTTGTATATAGCAACAAACCATAAAGATGGCTCCAAACTTACAAGGAGAATTCAGGTCTGGACCTGACCTTCACAGCTGTATCCCAGAGCTCGGTCTCCCTCCTGAACCCAAACATCTACACAGCAGTTTTACAGCTCTGAAGCTCAAGCACTGCTAGTCTAAATCAGCTGACCTGGACCTGCCACAGGTGTTTAATTGTGTAGATGTACTTTCTGTGATCTCTAATACAGACCTGGAGATTCTGGACCAGATTCCCCATCCAATTACTTCAGTGCAGCCTCATTGAAATCAAATACAAGTCCCAGGAACACCACTCATGTTCACGGGCTTTATACCTGTGTGTCTCAATCCATTTCAATAGGGTTACTGCCAATTTGCACCAGAGCAAGAGAAAGGAGAGTCAGGCCACCAGGCTTCATATACACTGAAATTAATTAGCTTAACTGGCTGTAATGGAGATCAGAATTTGCTCTGTGTTGAGGCTACATATTAAATGATATCCCCTCTTTTAAGCTTGTGTATAGTTCCGTTTCCATTTCCTTTAATACATTATTTTTCTCTTGTCAGAACAAGGTGGTGCAGAATATATTGTTTCACAATGGAATTATGCCCGGTTTGGGGAAATGGACACATGAGTGGAGCCATCCAGCCAAGAAGGGGGAAAAAAGATCAACAGAACAAGCATCATTGAGTTGCTGTCTGAGTGACAGCAGTATATGAGAGGCTGGGGACTTATTTTGGCTTGGCAACCCTTCTTCTCCCGACCCGCCTGTTTCCTGCACTATGACCCATTTAATCATTTTGTGATGGTATAAATAAAAACAAGCAAGTACATCTTTTTTTCTTAACATTGAGTTACCCCGAGGACAGTTTTAACAGGTTATTAAAAACTCCAGGAATAAGAGGATTCTGGTTTCCTAACAAAGCACATTTAATTAGCTTAGTTTTTCCTTATTGAAAACAATAGTAAAGACAAAGGGTATAGTTCCCTGCACAGTAGAATGTATTTGTACATAGTTGTACAGATAATGAATTGTGCTATTTTGTAGCTCTTTTGGAGCCTGAGCAAATATCTTTTGTGTGATATTCTAAGCATAAAGTATTTTTGTCCATCCACAGTGTCCTTGTAATCTCACTTTACTTCTTCCAACTGCCTTTTCTCCTGAGACTTCCATGTCCCTCCCTTTCTCCCTGTGACCCTAGCAAAGAACTCTGTTTTGTTCTGTAAAACACTGGAACACTCCATGAGGAGCAACTCAGTGTTGTGTGTATACAATATTTGTAAAGACTTGTGCCAGTACCCAGTGCAGATGTAGCAAAGTGCATGAGAAGAGATTTTGGCCCACGAGGTGATTCCCTGAGATAGGATGACTTCATCAGAAAGCACATCACAGGATAGGAAAAAGAGCCATCAACTGCAAGAAAGGTGATAAAAGGTGATGGGGAGTTGAGAAACCAACCTATTGCTTGGCCTGCCTTACAACACAAACATAAACCCCTACCCTTGACGTCTCAAAATATGTTAATTCTACCCTTACCTTTTGCCTCAGACATCAACTGTTTCACACCCTTCCCTCACTACTTTATAAAGATTCATGTATGGATCTTTTGAATCTTTCTGCCAAAAGAATAATTTATATTCAGTGGATTGTGAATAACTTGCAGCATGAGTGAGGGTTTTTTTCCTGGCCTTCGTAGTATAGCTGTAATCAAAAACTGGAGTTTGATTATTTGCCCGGTTGGTAAGTAGCTGTTATTTCTATTAATAGTTTGAAAGTAGCATTCCCACCTCTGTGGTAGTTCTGTATGTTGACAGCATTGGGATGCTAGACTGGATAGTGCTTGTTCCTCTGGGATCTGTAACTGCAGAGTTTGAAGTGATGGCAAAGGGGGTACAGTAATACTCTCTCCCTCCAATGCTTTTCATTTGCCATGTGCTTACTAGAGGTACAATGAAAATGAATGCAGAGGGGCTGCATTATTGCCGTGACCCCCAGGAGGAATTCTGGTTGAATTAGCCAGGGTTCCTTCTGACCGTTTCCAGCAGTGGTGGATTTCACAGCCCAAATGAGGGTACATCTGACTGGGTGATCACCTGCAACTGCCTTGGAACCTACATTGGTGATAGCAAGTATTAAGAATTGCTGTCCTCAGCAGAATTCTTGCCAGTTCCTATACAGGGAAGTGCATGCCATCCCTGTCTTGCCTGTGTGGAAACCAGCCAGAATCTAGCCCATGGAGAGCGAGACTGTGAGCTGAATGGCTTTTCAGTAGAGCAGTTGTTCAATATGGGAATTACAGTAATCAGAGTCTCAGAGGCCTTTAAAATTAGCTTTCAGAAAAAAATAATCTAAGTAGTAGGGTTCCTCTGCTTATAGTTTGCATACTATTTTACCTGATTCAGTTTATATTTTGAAAAATATTTGATGCACTTGGGTCCTTCATAGACTTTCAATTTGGGGAAAATTGCTGCTACTGATTTTGTTGCCTGTACATTTTGCTGCTTGAGTAAGAAATTTGTTAGGATCTCAGATATTTTACCCAGTGGCCCTGATTTTAGCAAGGCCTGACCCATCCTCTGATAGCACTGCTCTACAGCCAAAACGCTTCTGAAATAAATGTAGTCAAACGTTACTAATTCTGGGTCACTGAGAACAAAAATGATGCTTAAAATTGTTGATTGGCTCTAGTTTTCAAGATATGCTATTGGGTCAGTATATACAACCCTTGACATGGGAATGGCGGAGGATAAGTGAGTTATAAAGGGAAGGGATCTCAATTTAAACCAGAAATGACTAAAATACATCTTTGACTGGATCTATGAATAAATCTATGACTAGGTTTGGACAGTACTCGCTTTTTAGGCAAAACAATGAATGATGCAATCTGAAGCTGGTATTGCGTCATACATGATATGAAGTGCATCATGTTATTCCTAGAAGTCATGGATGATGCAATCATAACGAAGCTTACATCACTCTGCTGAACAAATTGCCCTATATCAGCTCTAGAAATCTAGAAAGTGTCGTGCTCTCTTATTTGTCAGTGTTTGATTTTGCAAAGGAACACATTTCTGTTTAGCCAAAGTGAGCAGAGATGCCTCGTACTTGTGTGAACGGTGCAGATAACTTCTGCCTGCTATGTTTGTGGTGAAGTGACTTTTGCATCACAAAAGCGCAGTATAACTACTATGGTTAAGAAAGCCTATCACCTTTATTTTGGCTGCAAAATTGGAGATCAGGACAAGAGGTGGGCCCCAC